>CAODLS014120157.1:0-22011 GCA_948243855.1 Flueggea neowawraea | reverse complement strand
ATGGAAGCAAATCATTCTCATACAATTTATACTGGAGGTTTAGTGCATCATGGAAATGCATTAGAGCAAAAATTTAATTAACTCACTTTTGTTAGCATTCTTTTAGCAAGGATGTGGTAATGCCGCTGCCAAATTCGTTGTCCAACCATTGTGGCCACCAGAACACTATAGAAAATGCCAATCACGGTAAAAAGACCAAGCACAACTAAAGCCATTATAAACAATAATGGAAGCCCTGCTTCGCCAGCACCTCCTAAGCAACCACATTCACCAGCTGCACTTGCACAACTTTCAAAGCATGTGGTACAGTCAGTCCACATACAAAGCGTGCCAGGCAAATGGCAGTCTGCGCAGACGCTGCAAAAGCAAGAAAAGTTGGGCGACATAAATTAGCAATATAATAGATTTATCAAGTAGCATATGTCTAGTAAATGATCAAATAATGAAGGATTCCATGATCATGAGGAGAAGCAATTGAGACTGAACATATGCATCTTGTGCATATTAGTCAGAAGCTTATTAGTAAAAATTGAAGCTAAACAAAATTCCACTCCAAAATATCATCTTCATCTAGCAAAGAAATTAATAGTCATCCCTATGTCCATTCACACCTCATACTGTCAGCCTCATGAACTAGTAGAATGCAACTCCCTAAATCTGGTTAAAATTATGCAACTTTTAAGCCTTTCAAAAAGAAGAGAGGAGAAAAATGAGAATGCTTCTAGCACTTTATTAGCATCTTCAAAATAAAATAAAGGAAAAGATGACAAATCTGGTTTTAAAAATCTCATAACACTAACTAAAGTAACTATATTATGCAAATAAACCTTTCCAAGAATACACAGCAGAATTATACCCAGGATGACAGCAACAGAGACACAATTCTCGACACGGCTGAGCCAAATCATTCCGAACTCTCCGATCATAACAAGTTATGAAGCATCCAGAAAGCCCCAGCAAAGCAAAAAATAATAGCGCTCCTGCACAATACATATCATGTTAGCTGCTATGAAAATATGACAAATAGATAGATAAAATTAAACTAAAAATATGCATATTTTTTAAAGGTGAAATGGGGGAATTGATATCCCCACCATTTCATTAAAAGATTGGCTAGAAAAAGTATATAAATGGGAAAATAAATTAATCTCCTAGCAGTTATCCAAACTATTAAAGACACAAAACTCACAAGATCTTGCATTGCATGACAAATGTGAAAAACATAGAAAACCAACATTGGCTGCATCAAGGAACTCCTTTCAAGGTAAAAAGACAATTTCTCTACATATGCTATGCAAAATTATCACATGATCATTTCGATTTAGAAGTTTATGGATCACTGAAATTATATCAGAACACACAGTATAACCTTACAAGATATATAGTTCGCACATATATATGTGTACAAATAGACTGTAGCAAGCCTATGTGGTACAGAACTGACATTTTAACAATGAGAACAATAAAGAGATACATTTGGGGAAAATCATGACAGCAGCGGCATTATATAAGCACCATCAATGGACATAAATAAAGAAACCATCTTATATATACATTTAAAGAATGCATTAAAAAATAATAAAATAAACATTGCTTAAAGGATATCAATACTTTACCACATATATAGTAGAAGCTAAGCTCAATGTCAAATCCCCAGGTAATACGGAGCCAAGATTGCTGATAACTATCAATTAAATACACTAAGTATGCCAGAGAAGCAATTACCTACTCATAATAAACACAAACAAAAATTAGAAATTAAATGGAACGAAAAATTGAGAATTTTGCACATCTGTATAAGGACTAGGAAGTATTTAACTACCAATCAAGAAAACAAATGACCTACAAGTTGAACGGCCAGAAATATAAATACAATGTCTCTAGTGACAAAGAACCGAAATTTCAGAGTTCGCCATTTCCTGTTAGCAGCAACATGAACTCTCAAATGGTAAGGGGCCTTGCAGGTCGTGCAATGAGCAAATGAAAAACCTTCCTGCAGAAATTAATCAAACAATTAGAGCAGAAAGGGGCATATCAGCAATTTCAGATGTCAGAAAATGATTGTCAAACAAACTTGTTCTACCAGCCAAATCAATGGTCACAGAACCAGAATCAAAAAGTTCTATTCCTTTTGCTTTTTGGCAACCATAGCTTGTCAATTTTTCAAAAAAGGGACGAGGAATAACCTAAGAATGAATGACGATGAAAAGCATAGAATTTACACATGATATTTATCTAAAAGATGAAATTTGACAAGTGTGCATTATCAGTTGCTCAAATGTGTGCTTTACAATGAAGAGGTGCACATACCCTTACAGCCCGCCAGTGATCCAAACATTCCCGATGAACATACTTAGATGTTCCTTTGCACTTGCAAGGCGCAATAAAATCTCTACCTGCAAAACAGAACAAACTGCTGCATGAACTAAAGCCAGAAAGAAGCAAATTGCACAAAAGCCACAACACATTTGCACTTTAAACCATGAATTAACACCACTAGAGCCCCATTCACTAAGTTACAAGCTATCTTTTTGTTTTTCCCCCCCTGTTAAAATTCACACCTTTCTGCAAAGCATAGCAAAAAAATGCATTTATAGTTACATTACACAGACTAAATTGAGAAAATCACCAAACAAAACAAAAAATCAACAAAAATGAGCAGAAAAGAACCAAACTTTCGACACTCGGTTCGGTACCAAAAACTTCCCACATAATCAGAACAGAACAATTCATGCTCCAGCAAGCAAAAACGACATCAATCAAAGCAACAAAGCGACGTCAGCAAACACTAACATAACGAAAACCTAAAAGAGAGAGAAAATAACAAAAGGGTAGGGAAACGGCACCGTCAGTTTCGAGGCAAATTCGGCACTGAATTTGATCGCCGGGGCCGGCCTCGAGGTCGATCTCAGTGGGGTCAGTGATCGGCGACGGCGGGACCAAAGGCGCAGCCTCGGCGTGATCGGCCATCGAAATTGAAATTCCAAAGAGAGAGAAGCGCAACAAGAAGGATGATTGAGAGAATTGGTTATACAAAACTACAATTACTATTATTATATACGTAATTAAATAAATAATCTAATTACAAAATTACATTGAGATTGAATTTTAGGGTTAATCTCACACTCTTCCAGACTTCCACACCACACATACTCTGTGTGTAAAGTTTCTACTGGGCAATATGGAATTGGGTTTTCTGGTTTTTATTAATTATTGATTGATTTGTTAATTTCTTCAAAGTTGTAGAAATGAGGGTGGAGAAGAAAAAAGGTTAAAAGTGGAAATGCAATTCGGTGAGTGTGAAGTCTAATCCAGTGGTGATGGGATTACCGTACTAAAACAGTAAAAATTTCCTCTAATGCCCAATGTTTTTTCCTTTTTACCGTCATGCCCCTCGTCGTGAATGGATTAATTGGACAAAAAATAGTTTAGAACCTAAATATTTGGGTTTATCAAAAAACTGGCTTGGGGTTCCGTCCTCTGCCCAGTTGTATTTTCTTATGGGAGAATTACCCAAAAATAACCAGAAACGACCCTAAATTTCACAGATTTCACAGATTGACTCAGTTATTGATGAGCTTTTATGTCGAGTTTTAAACTATTTAAAACATCGACAAGTTATTTATTAAACCGACCATCGATTCGCTTATTAATTAGTGGCTTTGAGCTTTTAACAGATTGTCTCAGTTATTTGGCTCATTTATATATTAAGTTGAACATCAACAAATTTTTATCAAACCGAACATCAATTCGCTTATTAATTAGTGGCTTTGACTTATTTACACCACTATTTAATGGAACAGTGTTAAACATTTAAGGGGCATTTACATTTTTATAACAAAAATATAACAATAGTTGTTTACTTCGTGGCAGACGGATTTTTAAGTTTAAATTTTACTGAAATATGAACCTTAAAAGTTCGAATTTATGAAATTGAGGGCTGATTTTCACTTTTAGTTATTTGGTAATGATTCAAAGCTTACAGAAATGGGTCTTTATATCAGAAACAAAGTGATGGCACATGTGTTTGCTTCTCTCAAAGGACCATTGTAAAAGAAAAACATTTGCGCATTGAAATTTGAAAACTGGAGGACTAAAATTGAAAATGGGGGTCATCAGATGTAAATATTTTCCCACGAAATTTCAAGCAAGAATAAAAAATTTAAAATCTAATTAGAGTGGAATATAAATGAGACTAGAAATGAAATTCAGATAAAAGTGAAATGGATAGAAGTGACAAGAGAAAATGTTGTATTAAATGTCAAGGTAACATTTAGAGATTACCATTATGAAGTTTTGATGCATTTAAGCAAGCATTTGGATTGACGAATTCATGGAGTTCAATTTTTCCCATTTGCGCATGATTTTGATTCAATAAATTAGCCATTAGGAGTATAGTTCAGGAATTAAATCAAAGCATTTCTGTGTTTTGAGAGTAAATAAATGGCACCACTAAAATTAGATAAAGAGTAATTGTTAATGTGCAACGTTTCTTTATTAGATTTTGTAATTTTATAATTAATAATTAACTAATAATTTTTAATAAAAATTTAGACATTTCTTTATTTTTAGCGGAGAACGTTGTACCTTAATAAGAAAATATTATACCTTAATAAGAAAGATTGCAAACACTCAGATGTAAGAAATGATCCTAATTAGATGGAAATAAAGTCATAATCACCCAATTAAGCTTGTTGAATTAATTGTTCTCGCAGCTCACAGAATAGAATGCTCCTCTAAATTTGGCAAGCAAAATAAGATGATAATCATCCATAATAATAATATATATTATCCTAATGAAGCCTCCTCATAATCTAAGTTGTTTCGTGGAGTTAGATAAAATTTCACAGGGAAATTGTATATCTAGGGAGGCTTATATATTCATCTACTTCACTTCTTCCTCTTCTTAGGGGGCTGCAGAGCTTCCTCGTCTTCATCCTCTTCTTCCTCTTCATTGTCTACATCCTCAACTTCCTCTTCTTCTTCATCTTCTCCTCCGTCATCATCGTCGTCGTCGTCATCATCATCTTCATCATCATCGTCCCCGTTGTCATCTTCTTCTCCTTCATCGTCCTCCACGTCCTCTTCTCCATTCTCTTCTACCCCACCAGCTCCACCGCCCGGGCCCTTCTTTGAGTTACTTTTATTGTTGTTAGGGTTGTTGCCAGGTTCCTCTCCACCTTCAGATGAAAATTCTTCTTCTTCTTCGCCAAATCCACCATCACCGTCGTCACCATCATCTTCATCGCCATCTTCTCCTTCTGCATCAACTTGCTTGGCCTGGCTTTGAGAGACATTTCCTTTCGTTATGGGCTTCTCAGTCAGCAATGAGCCAATGGAATCCTGAAAGCATTTTTAGGAAAGTGCATTCTATAGAGTTAATCCATAGAAAATATACAGTCAATGCTATATAAATGGCTACTAACAACATAAAATTAAATTTCTTATTTAAGAGATTAAATCATCAATCAAGTATGTGACCGAAACAAGTAAAATCGACCGAAAAATCGTACCACTTAAAATTTGGTTGAAGTATAAAAAATAACTAGTGTGGCAACTAATACTCATTCCGTCCCATATTGATAGACAAGTTTGTTTTTTCACATAGATTAAGAAAATTAGTTGAAATTATTAATTTTAGTAGAGTATTCCAAAAATATCTTTATAAATATCCAATGAGTAGTTAATGATACAATTTACTATGTATTTAAGCATGAGTAATTTAGTACAATATGATATAACTATTAGTATTGACAAGAAAAGAAGCCTATAATTTAGGATAGACTAAAATGAAAAAGTGGTCTATCTTTTGGGACGGAGGGAGTATTAAAAGTCTTTTTCACATTACTAAGAGGTGATTTGAAGTCGATTGTAGAAATCAAAGAAACTTGAAATAAAAGGAAACTGTAGAAGAGAAGAGTAAAGCGAAGGGAACAAAGTGTTAGAAGGCAACAAGACCATGGTTGGTGGATTCCTTGTTCTACATTCCCAAATTAAAGAAAGGATATGCTGCCACCACCATGGGAAAGAAATATTGTCACTTCTATTAGGAAATGAAATAAATCCATTCAACCCAGATAACAAAAAAAAAATTCCATTCAACATATGTTTTGCATATTAGTCAATCTAAAATTTACTACTTAATAAATTTGCTACCTAAAACAAACACAGATCTACCTATAACAATCACACAGATCTATGGGCTACCAAACTTCTTTGGCTAATTAATTGCGGCTAACAACAATTATTAAAGGACTGTTTAGTTGAGAAAATTTTTCATTATTTTCTAAACAATTAGAAAATAAAGATGAAAAAATTAAAAATTTGTTCAACAAAATTTTTGATTAGTAAATATATTTTTTAAATATTTTTAATTTTTAAAAAATAAAAACAAAAATCTATTTTCTCAACTAAATATAACTTAAATCTTCTAATGAAAAAATCTTCGGTGGCATCAATCACCGCTTCCATCACCCTTGCAAGAAAGCAAATCATTTTTCTTGCTCGCAAAGCGAATCTCATATAATTACCCTTTTCTTCTTTCAGATCATACTTTCCAAATAATATTTAACAAAGGTCTTTTTTTTTGGATCGTCCATCTAAATTATATCTTCTATAATTTAATTTTTTTAAATAAAAAAATCCACTATGCTGGTAGATAGTAAGGAAAACAACACGTGGCAGGCTATATGTGGTTCTAACAAGAATATTCCAAATACTGAGCCTCGTATAAAACAACAAAAAAGAAGAGAAAAAAAACAAGAATGATATTGGTCCTCTGAGTTGACTCTTCCTATAAGACACGAGGAGGAGACAGATTTTAACAATCCCAACTCCGTACGAATGGAACACCGCAACAGCCACCACAATTAAATTATTGATTACCCAAATTTCTGGTTTAAGCATCTTCCTGTGCATTCATCTTCTGATTATTTGGATTGATTCTAATCTCATCGCTCCCCTCTATTATATTAGTGGATTTATAATTGCTGTTCAAATTCAAATATCTCATAGCTGGACAATTAGCGTTTTCCAACCCTAGCGCACGTTAGCCTAAGTCATAAAACATGAAAATTCTCTCTTTATAAGATTAGTGTTGATTGTTAACCCTTTCAACATTCCAAAATTTGCATTAAATTATAAGTAAATAATAATTTTTCCTTTTATCATTGAATAAATTAAATGGCAACTAACCTAAAAAAAATTATTCAACCGCTATCTTGGAATAAAAAAAGAAAAGAAAAGAAAAGAAAAGCTATCTAACGGGAAAAAAAAATCAACCGCTATCCAAAAAGCCGAAAATAGCTGAAAGGACGGAAATACTGAAAATAAAACCTAAATAAATTAATCAAAAATAAAAGAAAAAGAAAAGAAAAGAAAAGATCAAAAACGATGCGCATGTTCGCGACGACGAAAAGGAGGTGAGATGAGAAGCGCATGTTAAGAAAGTCAAGGGGGAAAAGCGTATGTTAGCTAAATTAACACAAAAGACGAAAACAGAAGCTAGCAAATTTCTGTGGAAATCTGAAAATGGTCGACCATGTCGAGAGACTTCTACTTACCTGAGTAGCTAGAAGCAGGGAATTGAGCAGCGCCGAGAATAGCAAGGTGGATAGTGCATCCGCGGCCCACGTTAGCACACCGTTAGCTAAAGTAACTGTCGCTGGATCGTACTTGGCCTCCATTTGCGTGGAAGGAGGAAAAAAAAGTGATAAACCTGCACAAAACAGAACAAGACGCTTACAACCGTCAGATCTTTCAAAAACCATATATCAGCCGTCAGATCTTGAAACATATTAGAGACAAAAAATACCAAAAAGATTTTTAAAAATGAAAGTGAATTTCTTATGAGAATAATAAGACAAAAAAGCACTTTCAGAGACTCGCCGGTGACGAGTAACTGTGAAACAAATCGTCCTGACAGAAGAGCCACACCACAAGGAATTTAAAAACCAAAAATATTCAAGCAAAACGAGCTTAAACATGATGAAACCACTAGAATCGAAGCAAAACGACATAAAATTCAACCAAAACAGCGCAAAACAAGAGAAACGGAGCAACCGAACTGAATTTCAGAGAAACGTAGCGTTAAGGACGGAAAACCGTTAAAGAAGGAGGAGAAGAAGCTGAAAACAGCGAGAGAAGTGAGAGAACGAAAGAGAAAAACGAAGAATCGGAGTCAGGAACCGTACCAGGAACGCAGATATGAGGTTGGATAGGAGAGATCTGGAGGTGTTTGGATCTAAAACATGGAGAAACAAGCTTGAGGAGCTGCGTTCATTGTGAACCGTTGGATCGTAATCGTAGAGATTGGAAGATACAGAAAATTCTCTCGTTCTCGCGAGAAAGAAAGAGTTACTGGTGGTGTGGTGTGGTGTGGTGTGGTGTGGTGAGAGACTGACTGACTTGCTGCCCGTAGTTTTCCAGCCAAGAATCGGGCAGCTCGGGCAGGGGTTTCCTCAGTGTTAAAGATTTTTGTTATGGGCTGCCCGGAGGATCGAGTAAGGGCAAGTGTGGGTTTTTATTGTTTTTAACTTTTTATCTAATTTTTTTAGAGATAATTCTTTTTTTTTGGTAAAGCCATTTTTATCATTAGTTATTAAACATCATTATTGTTGTCTCTCTCTAATTTTGGTTGTGGTTTTTACACCATGGGTTGTGAGTGTGAGCCTGTGAACTATGGTTAAGGCGAACTTAACCTTGGTTAGCTTACTTTCATTATTTAAATACTTTCTCGATTTACTAATCATTTTTCAACAGTTGACTTCTAGAATTCCATTCATTGTCTTGTAAATTTTTCTGCAGAATGAGTTTTGAGATCGAATTAACTAAAATTTAAATTTTTGCAAATATTTAATAACTGATTTTTTTAGATGTGCATTTTTATCGTTGCCTAGATTGAGCAACAATTGCAAATCTTTTGTGAGCTGAAGGTGAAAATTCGCAAATTAAAGATAGTCTCAGCATCCCGCAAAACATAAAAACGTCAGAGTAAGGGCACAAACCCGTAAAGCATTTCAACACTTAAGTCAAGTTTTTAATTAGAAATAGATATGTCACCAGTTTAGAAACCGTCGATTTTGGTTCATGAATGAGCGGTTCCGGTGTTTGGAATGGTAGAACTGGAACCGAATCGTGGTTTCATGGTTTGGTCTAGTTCTGGACCGGTTCAGAGTTTGATCAATTTTGACAGGTTAAATTATCAGTTTTGGTTCTAGTTCATCCCTTTTTTTTAATTTTTAATTAATTTTTATCTCTTTATATTTTCCGTTTTAGTAATGATATTCTTCCAGTGAGGCATTTTTATCTCTTTTGGCAACTTCGCCTAGTGAGACATCGATATTTTTTGTTAGTGACACCCTATTGACTGGGGTACTTCTTTTGTTTTAGACTTCTGTACCGAAATGCTGTTGGGTTACAGAGTCTACCTGTTTTGGATTTTTGGGTATTTGGATTTGCGATTTTATCATCCTGTACTGATTTCATATATATTTTGACACTGGATATATATCTTATTTTATATATATATATACGATTTCCTCATAAATGGTTTTAAAAACAATGTTTTAATAAGTTATTAGGATAGTTTCTGAATCTTTGAGGCTTGTGCAAGATGAACTGGGTTTCACAGACGGTTTATCTCGTATGACAGTCATGATCCTAGTAATGGGTCGTGACAAGAAGAGATTGAGAGAGAGAGAGAGAAAGATAATTGGTGTGGAAGAGAAATTGTTGTGAATGAGTGGTATTTATAGAAGTTGAAAAAAGGTTTTTTTTTTCAAAATTGACAGTTGGAACCGCCAATTCCAACGGTCAAATCAGCAGTTTCTAGCCGTTGCAGTTCCAACGGTTACTTGGATGTAGACATGTGAAAATCAAACCGGAACTGGCGAACAGGACCACAATCGAACAGGTCAAAATTGAAATCTGCCCAGAATCGTGAACTGCACAGTACAAAACCGAAAGTTTACGGGCTGCTTCCGGTTTAAGGATTCTTAAAACCGTTGAACCGCCGGTTCAACTGGCGGTTCAAAACCGGCAAGTCAACCAGCTTTTTATTTATTTTTTTCACTTGTATAAATTAACTACTTCTAATTCTAATCTTGTATTTATATTAATTGTTATAATTATTATAATTGTACACCAATTATTTGTACATTTTCATTAAAAAAAATATTATACACCAAATGATTAGTAATTATTATAATTATACACAATTTATTTTTTTCATTTTTATTTGTAAAAATTAACTACTTATTAAATAGAAATATAGTTAAAATTTAGTAGATAATATCTATATTTAAAAGTGCATTTCACGAATTCAAACTGGTACCAAAGTGGAAAATGTAACGAGATAAAAATTAATTACAAAATAAAAAAAGAAGAAAAAACGGGTCGAACCGAAACCAGCGATTTTACCGGTCAAACCCTAAACTGGCCCAAAACCGAACCAAACCATGGAATCACTGTTCGATTTTTGTTCCCCCATTCCAGAAACTGGAACTGCCGGTTCATGAACATGAATCGACTATTTCGAAACTGTTAACATGTCTACTTGGGCAGTGGAACCGTCGATTCTAAACCGTATGGAACCGACAGTTCGACAGTTTTCAAAACCCTTGAATCGGAATCAGCTCATGATTCGTCGGTTTTGTATTGTGAGGTTCACGGTTCCAGGCCGATTTCAATTTTGATCGGATCGTTTCAGTCCGGTTCAATTTTCACATGTCTAATTAGAAATTATAAACTCTTCTGCCAATTTAACTAGGTTAGCTTCACAAGAAAATGACACAATTATTCCCCAACTCAACTAATCTAGCCTCGGGAGCAATAGAAGCAACACTTACAGCATTATTTAAGAGCCCATTTGACATGAGGGCATCTTTAATGCAATAGAACTTTCAAGATTTAATAAAACTGTCACATTAGCAATTTATTAATCTTTCGCTTATTATACTATCTCTCTCTAATTCTTAAACTTTCATTATACTCTACTATAGGGCCCGCAATCACTATATTTATCATTTAATTTATTTACGATATATAAATAGTAACAAATATATTTATTTCACATAAATATTTTTGTGAATTAATATTTATTTCACATAAATATTTTTTTGAATTAATATTTATTTCACATAAATAGTAACAAATATATTTATGAAATAAAATATTTAATTGAATTTTTAAAAATAATATTTTAAAAAAAAAATAAAATGGTAGATCAAAAAAATATTTAAATTGAAAAAATATATATTTATCAATGGGAAAATATTTGAAATTAACCAAATAAAAATAAATTATGCATAATAACACAAATTTGGGATGATAAAGTGTTGAATATGAAGAAAAGAATGTGTATTTGTAGTATGGTAAATTCATTAAAAAAAATTCCCACATGAGCCTTTTATAATCGTTAAAAAAAATTAGAAGAAGAGACCAAACGGTCAACAGAAAAGAAAGAAAAAAAGAAAAATTAGAAGAAAGCCAAAAAATTTAAAAAAAAATATTATTTTAAATAGGTGAGGTCTACTTTTCCAGTGGACTCCACCTATTTACTGCGTTAAATCGCAGTAAAACGCACTAAAGGATGATGCTTTCCTAGAAAAATATCATCTATATCACTATACAACACGGGCATTGTGGTGCCCTAAGTGAATTCCACAAATTTGCAATTCTAAGATTTATCTATTTGGAATGGAAAAAAAAAAGTCTTTTTTCCAATTCTAAGATTTTAATTTTATGAAATTCAAGATGGTTTATTTAAATGGGTGAAATTTGTAAATGAATTCAGAAAAAGGGCACTTCTTTTTACCAAAATTGCCTCTCTTGACCCTCTTCTGAACGATTCAATCTGCTTCCCTTGTCAACCTTTCTCCTCTGCTGGCCGTTTTTCTTTTCGTGGAATTTCTATCATACCCCTTTCAAACCGTTCAGTTTTTTCTGCAATCACTCCTGCTACAACAAAAGAAACTTACGATTGTGCCTTGTTTGAGCTCAAATCGAAAGTAATCATCTTTTAAAATATGGTCAATGTAATCGACTCATCTTTCCCTTTTCTTATCCTGGCTAGTAGTGTAAAGATATGGTTTTTTTTCATGTGAGAACCTTTTATCATTGATGTTTGAAGCACTGTGTCGAACCAATAAGTCGTCGTCGGTTAAGGTTCAGGACACTGGTAGAGCCAAACTTTTTAAAAAATAGAAGCTAATTTTCAAGAAATAAATTTTAACAACTAAATAATTTATAAGTGATGACTATAATTTTAAATGCAAAATTTATAATTTCTTATAAAATTATTTGGAATTTGAAATCTCTTGCATTCTTGATAAATTTACACGAGAATTAAAAAGAACTTACTCGATTATTAAATTATTTAAGAAATTTTTTTTAGTACGTTAGGCCAGAAAAGATGGTATTGAATATTGAGTTAAAATCGTTTTTTCAAATAAAATCTTCATGGTTTAACTAATTTAGAACAAATAATATCTTCAATTGGAGATAAATTTTAGTTTGATTTAGAAAATAGATTTATCGTAATAAGTGAGGGGATAAACAAGTGTTTAGAAAAAAAAGAGAATTTTGAATTTGAAATTTTTATTATGTATCCATATGAATTTTGAGAATTAAATTATAATAATTCTGTTAAACTATGTTGCAAATAATTTTTAAAAAAAAAAGATATAAAAGTATAAAAAGAAAGTTCAAGAATAAAAAGTAAAAAATTTGAGGAGGGGGGAATGGGTTTGTAAGCGGGGCTTGCACATCCACTTGTCTCTATGCGGTTCCGCCACTGGTTCAGAAAATATGACTAATGATACAAGGGATGAGTTGGATAATTGATTTCATGACAATTAGTACTAATTGGTTTTTATTTTCTGGAACTTAGGTGGAGTTCATTAATCCAAACTATTTCCAAAAAATTAATTATAATTGAGTTTAGACCGAATTGATCGCCAAAATAAACTGTTAATTTTCGGAAATTAGGGTATGGTAGTGGGTGGTTTGGATTCCATTAAGAGTACATTAGGAAGTGAATGTAATGAATTTCAAATGATGGATCTATGTCAAATATAGTTTATGTATAATTCAATTAAATTATTCATTTTAAATTATAATACTCTAAATAAGAGAATTTAGTTGTAAATAAATTTCATATTTTAAATTCATTTATACCAAATAATACGTCAGAGTAAGAGTTAATAAAATGTAACTCAACATATAAGTAAATGGATTCATAAGCTGAGCTAACGGTTCTAGATGCAACCTTTTAATTTGAATGTGTGAGCTCAATATGACCATTGAATTTGTTTATTGATTTCAAGGCTAATATTATCTCATCCTTTTTTTTTTGTCACAATCTCATCCAAAATTAAAACACATTTTCTGAAGTCTGAATATACATCTTATGTTGCCTTCTAGAATAACGACCTTTTAGTTGGCCCTAAGCTTATCTTCTCTCATTTAGATACTTGTACTAGACCTTTTCAATTGGACTTCAGCCCTTGGACTTGATACGTTTAATGGACCTGGTGAATACAATGTTAAAGGGTCAATTACACGTCGACAAGGCGCAGATTTTTCCATTTTGGAGATTTCAACTTTTTCATTTTACACATTGATTAAAACACCATCAAAATCAACCTCTAGCGTCGACACCTGAAAACTACTGATTCCGGAGGCAACTTTATAAATTACACATTTTTCAATTATTTTATTTATTTAAAATTTATTTAAAATTAATTTAATATATATTTATTGTATGTTTATTAATAACTTATTTAAATGATATTTAAAATTTATTTATTATTTATTTAAATAATATTTAAAATTTGTTTAGAACTTATTTAATATCATTTTATTGTATATTTGTTCAATAATAAACTAATAAATAAATAATATAAAATCAACAACAAACCACGAAAATATTGTACATTTGAAAATATAAAACCGTGAATTTGAAAAGTCACTCTGTCAATTAGTAATTATGGGAAAATATATATTTAATAAATATACATTTCTTGGAGATAGAAGTAGAGAATTCTTAACAATTTCGCATTCATGATTGTCGTACTCGTACCCATATGTCGAATTATTCTTGTCTTATTTTTGCACGTTGTTTGAATAAGAATATCTTGTTGTAGATTTCTTGGTACCAGAATGATTTTTGAAAATTAAAATAATATAATTTAAATTAATTAATTAGTTAAATGAGGTGAATGGGCCATTTGACTAAAAAATGCATTAGAATCAGAATCGGAATCGATTATCTAGGAAATCAGAATGATAGAAATCGAAATCAAATTGATTCATGTCGTACTTGTTTGTTTTAATACGGAATCAGAAACAGATTATTATAATTTTTTGTTTGGTTTACTTGTGTTACGGAATTAGAATCAATTATAAAATTTAAAAATTGGACAAAGAATTCAATATAATAAAATTAAATTATCAGAAAATTATTATTAAAGTTATAAAAAATTAGTAAGAAAATAAAATAATTTAATAAGTTCATAAAAAAAAATTTATAATCAAAATTTGTTTGTAAATAACAAATAACATAACTATAAAAAGAAATAAGTTGCCGAGTCCAGTAACATCAACTTTTAGTCAAGTGGGATATCTAATAATTGATATTGATATCAATTCAGGCGCTAAAATAAAACAGTCCGCAAAAAAAAAAAAATGAAAAGAAATAAGTTCCTAAAAATAAATTATTAAAATTAATCTAAAAATTATAAAAAAAAAAAGAAGTTGTCTTCAAATTCAATTTCCCACATGATAAAGAAGACTCTTAATAAAATTAACTAGTGATTCCATTTTCCTCCTGAAAAGACATAGCCAAAATCCCAGCAACATACTGAAGAAGGCACAAAAATAACAAGATTATTTACATGGCCATAAGACACATAATGATACAAAAATAGCAGACAAGTTGTATAAGAATTAAGTAACTAGTACACATAATTGCAAAAAATACTGTCACTGACCTGCACTCCATATGAATATACAAGTGTCAATGAATGAGGGACTATTTCAAAATCGATTAGCTTCTTCAATTCCTCGACTTTTTCAGTTGGAATATCAAATAAATCTGTACAACACCAATTATTAATGTGCAAATTTTTTGATACGGAAATATTAGGTAAAACTTAGGTTCAAAATTTCCTATTAGTAGAAGAGAAAACCTAGTTAGAATATCAGATAAAAACCTGGGTTCAAAATTTTATGCTATGTGAAATCTACAAAAACCAGGTGGTATAAACAGAAGAGAAAAACCAATTATTAATGTGCAACTAATGAAAACTAGATTGTATAAAGAGAAGAGAAACTACAAAAGCTGAGGACCCCAAATTAATTCTCCTCCTAAAGCTTATGATTTTATTTCCTATTGGCTGGATACAATATTCATGCACGTCTATCACAAAGCAATAACAGAGCCTAAGTTTTGTAGGCAAACTTGAGGATCATCGACGCCGTTGCCACACGTCTAGAACTCTCATCAGAAAAGGTTATATCAAATTAATGTGCCAAATCGTTGTGTTTGTTTTCATTATTTACCGAGGACAATAAATTTTTGTTTTTAATAAAAAGAGAATCTTACCTTAGAAAATGAGCTTGAATAATTGTTGAATCCAATTCTAAAAAAGAATTATCGCGAGTGAGATATGGGAGATGATTATTATGACAAGAGAAGAAGCAGCTTGTTATTTTTTTTTTAAAAAAAGAGAAGATAGAAAATTATAGAATAATTGAACAATGTTAATGGTGGGAGAGAAACTTTTTCGCAACATCGACTCATAATGCATGTTAAAAAACATACATGATAAAAAACATATTCATATAAACACATCAATTCATATACATTACATCAGCGTCATTGGATATTGCATAAAACATTTAGATGATAAGAAAAAAGTCTAACAAGATGTCATTTTTTTTATTTGTTGAAATTAGATTAAAATTTCTTAGAAAGTTTGTAGAAATGCTAAATCGTAGATCGGTGGGAAAGATAAGTACTAAAAGTAAAGTAAACGCAAAATGAAGGCAAAAGTGTCGTTTATCAATTCTGTAGTTTTTGTTTTTAAATAAGGACCAATATTTTACGTTTAATAGTTTATAAATTTCAGTACCATAATGTGAAAAAAGCTATAGAATAAGGATCAAATTGAAAAGAAGAGCCAATTTTTTTTATTGGACCTTTCATTTAACTTTTCATAATATGCCACCTGGTGCTTGTCTTAAAACATGATAAAAACAACCTAAAAACCATATAAACATAAACCATTTCGTGTCCAGCCAGATTAGAGTGCAGAAAGGAAAGGAAAGAAGTGTGGAAGAGAGGAAAGGCTAAGTTGGTGGGAAAAATTCGTCGAAATGCTAGGATATTACCGAAATCCTGTCCAAAACAAGTATTTCTACATCTTTTGCTTCTAACACACCAAGGTAATTGATTATTTACCTTTTTATATGTTTATTAATCATATTAGAGTGTGTTTAAGGTTTCGGTGTGTGAAGAATTGCAGTAGAACATGATTTAGCTATCAATTTTTATGATTTGGTTGATGGGTCTGTTTAGGGCTTTGTTTTATGTTCAGGATTGAACTATTCTGTTCGGATACTTGGAGATGGATTTTGACAAGTCTTAAAACATGAAAATTGTTGAAAATTATGTCTTATATGATTCTGTATAATCTTGTTATTATTGGAGATGTATAGTATGAGTTAGGGCGGTTGAATTAAATACTGTTCCAAGAGTGCCCTGTTTTTTAGTAACACTGTCCAGTTTTGTACCCTTATTTTGGTGGCTTAAAAGGTGCAATTACTTGATGGTCAAAACATGAAATTTGTATGTATGTGTCTAGAATATGTCTACAAAATTTGGTTACAATTGGATATGTGTGACAGGATATAGGTTCAATAAACTATAGACTGCTCACCTGAAACGATTCTGTTATAAAGCTGTAACTTTGAAAAATTGGGCCCAGATTGTTTTATAAGGAATGAAGAGCTGAAATTTGGTAGGAATACATTATTATATGTATAATATATGAGTCTTAAATTTCAAGGAAAAAAGAGCCGGTTTGGATGTTCAAATATAGAGAACAAACGGTTGTCCAAAATGGCGTAGAACAGAATTTTTGTTAGCTTTAGCATAATGTTTCTTTAGACAATTTTGGATCAATTTCCTTTTATTTCAAATGATCAAATGCATTCGTGATGGATTAGTAATAGAACATCATATGCATTGCAAATATTTATAAGTTAGAATGGGCATAACTCGAGTATATATTATAAGATCAAGAAACATTGAGAGGGAGCCCGGGCAAGGTAACGAGGCATATTATTTGTCTTGAAAAGGTGAGTATAAACTGGAGATCATATTCAAATATGTATTATATGATTTGTGTTCATAGATTTGATCTTGATATGATTACTTGGACAAATCAGTGACTACTTGAATTTACATGGTATATGCTACATATTGAGAATCTTTATATGGTTTGCTATATGGATATGTTGAGATTGCCCATTGTTTATATGGAATCAAATGATTTTATATAGATATTGATTATCAAATGTTTCTACATGTATATAGATTATCAAATGTGTAATATCATGTCTGTTTTAATCGGAATCTTGTAGCATTTTGTTTAGTTCCGAAGTGATTTGGGATGTTGGGGATGATTCGTGCATCATTTTATTAAGTTTTTGGGGGTAGTTGGTACCAAGAGTGTTATGAATTATGCTTTTTAAGTTTGGAATGCATTAGGATGCGGAATTGTGCGTGTAAAGCATGTTAGAGACCATCTACATGAGTTGTAAAGAGGCTACGCACGTAGATCATCATCTGGGTTGGATCGTGAAAGTGATGAAGACTGTCAACGTGCGTTGTAGGACTTTTACGTGCGTTGATCATCATCTGTGTTTGAACTGTGAGCAAGTGAAGTCATCTACGGGCATTGCAAGCATGGTGCGCACGTTGATTTTGGATTTGGGAGTAAGGGGTCATTAGGTGTCACGATCCGTTTCCGAACCATGACCGATGTACGAGGCAGGTCGTCTATGGGAGGCTGGCCTATCTCGCTCAAGTCTCAGAGATCAAAAATGCTACCCAACTTATTCATTTAAAATGTCCATTAAAACATTTATCATCCGAAAACTTATGAAATATAAAACAAGTTTATACTAAATCAAATTTATAAGTAAATATATAACAAAATAATATCGGTGGATCACACCAGTATAAATATACCAAAATACAAATGGCAACCCAGTAATCCTACAGCATCCCGGTGCGGAGCTCTATACCAAAAATAGAATAGCTCGATCAAAAGGGCATCACTAACCAATAAGAGGCCTCACTGGTATCCAAGATACGGTGTAGTTGTCGAAGCAAAAAACTATCCACCTGAAAATAAGATAGAGAGAAACAAGAAACAAAGAAAGGGGATAAGAACCCCAGTGAGAGATAACACTAAAAAATGCCTCATACGTGTCTCACAAGAGTGGTTTGAAAACAGTTTGAAAATACCACAAGCGAGTATAAGGAAGTATATATATGTATACACATTATATATACTAGCGATTCAAAAACTAGTTCGAAAATGTTTGCAATCACGGAAAACAACATGTGAGAAAGCATTTTAATAGCAATCATAATATCAAAAACTTAGTCATAATATACTGATGATATGGTACCAAACAAAGATATAATAGGTGTGGTCTCCGCCACAAACCCAAATGTATGATAAACATGGTCTCTGCCACTAATCAAATAAAATCATGCGTCGAGCCAAGACAGCATGGCTACCAACACTCCTTGGTAACTGAGGCCTCATCAAATCATTGGTATATCAAATGCTACATACCCCGTAGCATAGGTGTCCCACATCAAAAACAAAACCGTATTAATATAGTACCAAAAGCATATGCATGCATATCAGAATCAAAAAACAGAGAGAATATAATATATATCAAATTTTTCAAAAACAAAGCATTGATTATTTAATCACATAATCAGTTTATTAGTTAGGCCAAGCCTTGGATTAGTCCAATCTCAAAATATATGCCAAGGGCAACAAAAACAGCTACAGTTTCGAGATACAATCTATATGTTTGAAGCTGCCATCCAATCACTTGGATGTCCAAGCTCTAACGGTCATGCACCATTGTCGGGTGGCTAATCCCGCTGATAGGAACAAGAAGCTGAAATAAAGATATCAGAAACAAAGCAAACGAAACACTGGTACTGTGGCTATACTGAAATACGTACACATGCATATACAGACTCAAACACTCAAATAACTCCCAAAATCCATTTCGGTCAAAGATCTATCACTAACATCCCAAAAATTGGTATTTACATAAAATTACGATTTGATCCCTAGACTTTTTATAAAATTACATTTTAGTCTCCAAGATCTTGTGAAATTACAAACTAATTCTCAAAGTTCCAACAGGTCCTCTAAAAGTCAAAATTTCCAAATTAGTCCTCTTACTTTTAGAAATTGCAAATTATAAAAAAATTACATTTTTGGTCCTTCAGAACCACAACTTACTCGAGTAAACCAAATGCTTACTCGAGTAACACCCTATACAGGCTTATTTGAGTAAGTCACCTTCCCAGAATTTCAAAACTCAACTAACTCTTAATTTATTGATAAAAATTGTTTTCAATTACCTACATTGACTCAAATCAACCTCTTGAACACGAATTTAGGGTCAAATCTGTCAAAACAACTTGAAATCACCCAAAATCGATAGAAATCGAATTGATTCAAACCTATTAATGAACATCTTCGATTCTTATGATTTTAAGCTATACCTAGGTGTTTCTAAACTCCTAACAACACGATTTAACAACCCCTAACAATCATTCCAACAAAAATACCATGAATCCGAATATATGAGAATTTTGTTCAAAACCCTCATATGAATAATCTTGCAAAAATGAGGAAAAAGAAGTGTAGAAGCATAATCTTACCTCATAAAATGATTAGGGACCAAGGAAAGGCAATGGGCAACCAAAAGGAATGAATTTGAAGCGTTTTAGAGTGAGAAGGATGAGTTAGAGTAGATGGGTGGGGGTATATATAGACCCTTACCCAAAACGACATCGTTTTTGCAAAAATTGTCTTGCTCACTCGAGTGACATAGCATCTTACTCGAGTGACACACCTCTCACTCGAGTAATACTTCCTCTCACTCGAGCGATATTTTCCTAGGTGTTCATCAGGGAGCACAACTCACTCGAGCGAACAAATGGATTACTTGAGTAATCCATACCTCATGTCACTTGAATAACACTGAATGGATTACTCTAGTAATTCCTCTTAAAACCATTAATCACCAACTCGACACTCTAATCGTTCAAGAACAAATCGCAGTTGAATAGAGATCTACAAAAACCTCGTTGGAAAGGGTGAGATATTACATCAGGTTTGTCGTCTTCGCACGTTGTGTGTTGTGCTACAAAAGTATAAATGACACTACTTGCATAGAATGGGTACTATACATGTATATGTGCCTATTCTGGGTAATTTTGAGTGAAACGCAACGTTTCGACGTTGTGGGTCTATAAATACCCCAATCCGACCTTTATTTGGTCATAACTCACTTCAACTACCAAAATCACTCTCATATTGATTTCTCTCCATCTCCCATCGCTTCTCATTTCTTTCACTTCGATTCTTGAGGTAAGAAATGCTCATTAATTTTTTTTGTCTTCATTTTTGTTCATGAATTGTTCATTTAGGGTTTGTGGCCGAAATTGATGATTGGTTCAGATTTCTTCCTTTCTGTTGGAATGGGGGTTGATTATTGCTAGAATATGGGTGTTTGAGGTCGAAATAATAGGATTTATCTTTGGTTTTGGAGGTTTTTGGTGTTTGGACGAGATGGCTCCGTTTGGAGTTAGGGTTTTGGATTTTAATAATTTTCTTGTTAGATTTGGAGTTGTTTCTAGTATATCTTGATAGATAGGAGTTAGAAATACTTAAATTATGCTTTGATTCTGCAGATTTGACAAGTTGTGTAAATGAGTTAGGTTTGGAAGGATTTTCAAAGGTTTTTAAGGAATTTGAGTTGTTTTTGGTAAACTAATTGTAGATTCTTGTTCTTGAGGTTGAGATTTTTTTTTGCCGAATTGAGGTTGAGATTTATCTATATGGGTGTTTAAATTTGATTTTTATCGGCTGAACGGGAAGTTGGACTGTTTGTGTAATATGCCATTGAGGACCAAATGTGGTATTTGGCGTTTAGGGGTCAAAATATGATTTTGCATATGTTAGAGAATTGATTTGAATATTTTTGAGATATTTGAGGATAGAAATTGGTTTTTGGGTTTTTTTGAGCATTTGAGTTGCATATGCATGTGTACGTATTTTGGTACAGCCATAGTACCAGTGTTTCGTTTGCTTTGTTTTTGATATCCTTTGTTTCTAATATCCTTGTTTCAGCTTCTTGTTCCTGTCAGCGAGATTAGTCGCCCAACAGTGGTGCCAGACTGCTATTGCTTGGACATCCAGGTGAGTGGATGACAACTTTAGGCACATAGGTTGTGTCTCGAAACTGTATCTATTTTTTATGTGCTTGACACTTATTCAGAAATTGGACTAATCTAAGGATTAATTAAATTAATAATCTGATTATGTGAATTAATATTCAATACTCTATTTTCGAGATTTGGCATATATGTATATATATCTCCTCTTTCTGTTTTTTATTCTGACTTGCATGCTTTGTTTCTATATATTATACTATTATGGATTTTGTATCTAACATGAGACGCCTAGCTATGAGGTATGTAGTCTTTGGTATATCAATGCTTTGTCAAGGCCCAGCTACCAGGGATGTTGGTATGTTTTCTGGCCTGACACATGATTTGTTTCTAATTAGTGGTGGGGTCCACGTTTATTATGCATCTTGATTGGGTGGCGTAGACCATACCATCTCTATTACTGGTTCCATATTACTTATACTTTGGTTTTGACTCTGTTAGCACTAGTA
>CAODLS014119209.1:0-10162 GCA_948243855.1 Flueggea neowawraea | reverse complement strand
TTATTGACACTAGTGCAGCTTATCACATGATTTTTTTCCAGGAAACTGTTTGATTCTTTTAAAGAATGAAAAGACAGTGTTAAATTGGGAGATGATGAGAAGCTGAGTGTTGAAGGCAGTGGTTCTTTGAAGATCAGGATGTATGACGGGAAGGTTAGAAAACTTGATGCTTGGTATGTCTCTGGGTTGCGAAGGAACTTGATTTCTGTTGGTGCTTTGTCACAGTATGGTTATAGTTTCTCGAGAAGAGGTGGAAGAATTCGAGTGTGTAAGGGATTTTCGGTTGTGATGAAGGGTAAATTGCAGAATTGCATTTACACCATGATTAGCAATTCGGTTGTTGCTAATTGTTTAAAGACTATTGTGAGTTCTGCTGGAAAACGGGTGGAATTTGTGATCGATACTCTAGAACAGGCAAAGATTGATCAAGTTGATTCACGAGGGCTAACAACAAATGAACCAGTGCATGGTAATTGCATTGGTGATTTTCAAAATCAGTCACTGGAAGACACAGGGAATATGCGGAGTGTTGTGTTGTTAGGAGTGGATAGAAAGTTAGCTAGTGATGGCAAGTCCGGGTTGGACTTAGTTCTTTGTTGTAGGACTTGAGGCCCTTCGGGGTGGTGTGACAGATGAGTAATTCGGGATTCAAAGTTGAACGGGAAAGAAGCTTCACTCTAAGGTAGAGAATTGTTGAGATTGGAGTGAATTTCTTGATCAAGATTGAAGTCAAAGCCTTATAGGAAGTGCTACAAGCCAAAAAAGGAAGGATTTTTTTAAGGGAAAAGAGTTGTTGGACGGACACGGGGAGCTACACTGGCGTGGGATTGGCCATGTGATGTACTAGAGCTAAAAGAGACAAGAACTGGGTGGCCACTGCCATGTCTTTGCTCGTGTCTTGGTTTGTCGGGTTTTTGTTGGCTATACAGACAAGAAAGAATGGTCGTGTCTAGAGGAGTTTTGTCTGTGTCTTTACTTCACTAACTGTGTAACAAATTCTGACTGGATTTAAGGTTTCAATTAGGGTTTTCCTAATTGGTTTTGACTTTTATTACTTATTAACTATATAAGGTGGCTTGGGAACGTCTTGAGTAGCTTTTGAACGCCGTTGTGCTTGTTTTTTACTCTGAATAGTAGAATTATTTGTATTCTGCCGATGGACGGAGATCGAATTGATCGAACCACGTAAATCTTGTGTTCTTGTGTGATTGCTCTTTGTTATTTCGTGTTTTCTTCTATCGTCTAATTTTCTGACAGACTTCAAGTCTGATATTCTCTTGGATACATCGAATTTATGAATTTATTAGATGATAATTTAATCGGTCTCTCATGAAGTTTCTTTAGGAAAGATTAGAAACTTACTTTCCGTCTTGTGTCTACGTGCATTAGTGGTTTGTAAAATTTAATTTTTATTTTCATGTATTTTTGTTTAAGTGATTTTAAAAGTATATATAAAACAAAAATTAATAAGATAAATATAATTTATTTGACTCTATTGTTAAGCATAATTTTGTTGTTATACTTGAGGTTTAGTAAATTTTCTTATTTGGTCCCTATATTCCATACCATCTCATTTGGCTTTCTCTCTTCATTGTTTAGTTTGATCATATTTAGGTTGAGTTATGCATTCATCCATGATGTTTGATTAAATACATGATTTAGTCCATTTCTTTCAAAAAAAATTTAGTGATTTAGTTCCTTTAGGTTAGGATCGTTATTTATGTAACCTTAATTCATAATGTAAAAAGACTGCACTACCTTGTATAAAAACACTCTCCTCTTTCTCCTCTTAACTACATATATTCATACCATCCTTTCTCCATGTTCTCTCAATATTCTAACTTTTCCTCTCATCGGTAAATAATTAATTTTTGGAAAGGTGAGGATTAAATTACATATTTAATCAAACCTCAGGAGTGTTTGCATAATTCACCCTTATATTTAATTAATTATTATTGTAAAAAATCGAAATATCCTATTTTAATAATACAAAAGGTTGTGCATCTCTTCGTCCTCGCATGTCTCTGAAGTTTAGTGAATTCTTTTATTTGGTCCCTAAACTACCTCATTTAATCCATTCCCCCTTTTCATGTTACATTTAACTAATGAAGGATAATAGAGACCAAATGAGATTATTTTGAAAATGTAGAGACTAAATAGTATAAATTCATCAAATCTTTGAAACAACGTAGAGAGATCATCCTATCAGCAGATTACCTTTGTTAATATTTTGTCTTTTTAAGTGAATTGACCAATTATGATGTTCTGGATTTTAGTGATAAACTTGTTTTGTGGTAGTCAAATTGTAAATTTGAGTTTGAATAAATTGCGAGATATTATTGAATTTGGAATTGATTGTGTATTTTTCAAGATTTTTTTTTGGGTTTAGTTCTTTATTGTTAGAGATTTTACCTTTGGATTTATTTTACTTTTTCTAGGTTTGCTTTCATAATGGTTCAAGTTTAAATCATCTTAAATATGTTTCTTTGATTGTTTAAAATTGATCTTTTCTGTTTCAGTCATTTTTAAATGAATTCTATTTCAATTCTTTGAGAAGAAAGGGCAGTTCCTTCTCCTGAGTTTTTTCGGTGCCAAGGGAAATTAACACTGTGTCATACAATTATAACAAGAAAAATAGATTGATGGGTCATATAAGAAGTTTTGTCATTAAATTAAGAGTATTACATTCATTTTCTTTTTTGAATTTCCAGTCCATACTTCTATATATAGGTAGATTATATATATTGAGAAAGTTGAAGTGCCTTTGCATTCCAGTTCAAGAAAATGATGCACAATAAATTACGTTCTTGAAATTACGCTTTTTCCTCGTCCAACTTCCTGGGTAGGTCTGTTAAAAGGTCATCTATGCTTCAGGCATGTATCATAATGCAGAGCAAGCCGGCAAATTAAGCTCTAATGGACCTCAGTTTACTATGTTCCAATTAGGCTCACATGGAGCTCGTATACTGTCCTTTTCTATTTTTCTAAATTAGAAAATACCATAACTGGACACTAAATTCTGTTTTCTAGCTTTCTTAGTGTAATTTTCTGAAAAAACTGGCCTAATTTTCCACAACTAAACGCAGCTACTGCTCGTCCTTCTGCGCAGTTTCCTAGGTATGGAATTGTGTTATTATCAAATTCGACTAGGATCGAGTTTTAAATATGGTTTTAGAGAATGGTTTGGATGGTTATTTCTTTTGTTTTTTACTTTTTTGGCCGGTTTAAGCATACTAGATTATCTTAGTGGCATTACAAGGAAGATAGGGAATTGGTGTCTGCTGATTTGGTGACTCGAATCTTATTTCATGGACAAGAAACCTTTTCGACTATGATGCTTTCTTTCTAGTCTCTTGGGAAAAATCTGTCTTCAACGGTAACTATTGAAGCGATACTGATTGGAAATCCGATCGCAGGTTCTTTGGTTTGGGATGATGGTGAACATAAAGGGAGAAGCCCTATTGTTGGGTTTATCAGCTACAAGAATTGCCTTGTTTTAGTTTGAATAAACCAGAAACAAGGTGTTTAATTTCTTGATCAAATCAAACAGATTATCTACTTTGGTTCATTTATATTACATCATCTTCCCCACTGTATTGTTTTTTTCCATTATATTCAGTTTTGCATAAATGAGGAATAAGCAAGTTACAAACAGAGATTAGTATACAACTCAAAATTACAGAAAGTTTTTTCTTCTTTATTTTTCAACCAGTCCTAGTGCGTTCTACCACTATTAATTTGTTGGTCTGCAAAGATATTTGGATAGCCATATTCTATCAAAGTAATCAAAATCCTTGTTGCTGGAATAATATAATAAATTCACAGCAAAGCTTGGGCGAACGACCCAACCTGATTATACCAGAATCTGGCGAAACTGTCGAAAACTTTTTCACTAAAAGAAACTACTGAATTCATTACATCTTAGACGCCAATATTTGTGTAGAAATTTTCTTATGTCTCTTAAGCAACGTCTCAAAATTGTGGTGAGGCGCAGAACCACGGTCCTAAGTGACCTCAGGGCGTCAAGACGCCAAACCTGAAGGCCTTCAGGAAAGCATGCTTTCAACAAAGTTAAACACATTAGCAGGCTGCAACAAAATAGAGTGAAGATTTGGTTTAGCAATTATTATTTGGAGATTTGACAATTTCTTTGCCAGTAGATTTGAATGGATATGCTAATAGACCATTTTTCTAGCATTACATGACTGGAAAAAAGTGATGAAGATATAAATGCAATATCTCAATTCATATGCAGCAGCCATCATAACACAACTTTTCCAACCATAAATCAATCAGATAACTTGAAAAAAAAATGCAAAAAGAAAAGTTGAATCGAGCACATTTATGAGTTTATACATTAAACCTGGTTTTGTCCAATATTGTCCTATTATTCTTTCAATTTTCTTTATTCAGTTTTATATGAATTAACAAAGTGCGAATCAACCAGCCGTTTGAATCAACCAGCCGTCAAGAAGAACCTTATCAGGCAACATTGTTGAGAAGAACTTCAATGAACAATAATTTTCAGTTAAGGGAACATTCTTCAATGCAACCGTCCTCGGACGGTTGTTTAATGACGAGCTTAACAACACATTATTTTCTACTTTATAAAAGCCAACTTATAGAACACTTTTGCATGCATGAAAATTTCAGGATTAGATTTCCATATCGAACCAAACCTGCGATGGCAAATCAAAGATTTCCTTTTGCAGTTTTTATACTAATTGCTCTGTTTGTTACTTGCCATGCCACATCAGACGACAATAGGCAGGCAAATATACGAAAACTTCTCTGTGTTTATATTTCTTTAAATTGGACAGGATACACAATTACAAATAATGTTACGGCGAAAATATTCAATTTGTCTTTTTTAATGGAAGCAGGTCTATGTTGTCTACATGGGTGAACTCCCCAAAGGTGATTTCCAAACATCAGATCTTCACGCCAGCATGCTACAAGAAGTCATTGGAAGGTTGTTGAGAAAATCATATCTTTGTAGTTTTTTTTTATCATAAAGGTGTAAAAAAATTGTTAAAAGATGGCTATGATTGACAACACATGATGAAGTACAGTAAGTAATTGGATTTCTAATGTTCTTCACTTCTGAAATGGGATTGCGTTCTGCAGTACTGTTTCAGATTCCTTGCTTTACAGCTACACAAGGAGCTTCAACGGTTTTGCTGCTAAGTTGACAAACGAAGAAGTGCTTAAATTAGCTGGTATGAAGCAAAAAAACCGCTGGTATAAAGAAAAAAATCCTGCTGATTTACTTTAGTTAAAAAATAAAATTAAATATGCTTGTGTGACTCAGTCCTGTGAATTAATAATTTTTTCAGGCATGGATGGTGTGGTGTCTGTGTTTCAAAATGAGAAGAAACAACTTCATACAAAAAGGTCATGGCACTTCATGGGATTTTCCGAAAATGCAAAAAGAACCAACATTGAAAGCGACATAATTGTTGGAATGCTTGACACTGGGATTTGGGCAGAATCTGATAGCTTCAGTGATGAAGGATTCGGTCCAACGCCGGAGAAATGGAAGGGCATTTGCCAAAAGTCCTCAAAATTCACTTGCAACAAGTAAATTTAACAACTAAATACCTGACGCTTACATAATTTTAAACCAAAAATGTTACACACGAAAATTCTCAGAATTGTTCCTGACGGATCCATTCCTTGCCCTGCAGCAAAATAATTGGAGCAAGATACTACCGAAGGATTGGAAACTTTGGTGAAGCCGACATTGCTTCACCGCGAGACTCTGAAGGGCATGGAACTCACACCACATCAATAGCAGCAGGGAACATTGTCGACAGAGCAAGCATGGTAGACCTTGCCTCAGGAACAGCTAGAGGAGGAGTCCCTTCAGCCCGCATTGCTGTGTACAAAATATGTTGGTCTGATGGTTGTTACGATGCAGACATTCTTGCAGCATTTGATGATGCTATTTCAGATGGAGTTGATATAATTTCCCTGTCAGTCGGAGGTTATAATCGGCAGAGTATTTCAATGACTCAATAGCTATTGGATCCTTCCACGCATTGAAGAATGGAATACTTGCATCAACCTCAGCTGGTAATTCAGGTCCTCAACCCTCAACACTTTCCAATTTCGCACCTTGGTTACTCTCGGTTGCTGCTAGTACCATTGACAGGAAATTTGTGACTAAGGTGAAGTTAGGAAATGGAGCTTCTTACGAGGTGAGCAAGATTCAGTAAATTTAAACCTGACACTCCACTTATCATGCCATGAGTGCAAATAGCTACATTCTCAAGCTCCTAACATTTTTTGTCATGTAGGGAGTCTCCATAAACACTATCAAACTCAACGGTATGTACCCAGCAATCTATGGTGGTGAAGCTCCAAACCTCAAGAATGGATTCAATGAGTCCATATCAAGGTAAAGAATTCCTGAAGTATGCAATGTGACAAATGGTTGGAGGTGACTTTTCTTTCTTTTTTTTCGCTTCCAGGTATTGCTATTCTGACTCCTTGGACAAGAGTTTGGTGAAAGGGAAAATTGTTCTTTGTGATTCAATAAGCAGTGGGGAGGCAGCTGCTGCTGCAGGAGCAGTCGGTACCATTATGCAAGATGAATATTACAATGATAATGCCTACAACTTTCCTCTACCAGCTTCTCACTTGGATTCCAATGATGGACTCGAAATTGCAGAATATGTGAACAGAACTAGGTAGTTCACTCATTTCCAAGTTCAGTGTTTTCTGTGGCATACTGTAAATTCAGTTTATTGACAGCGATTTGTTTAACAGAAAACCAACTGCAACAATTTTTAAGAGCTTTGAAAGAAAGGATGAACTAGCACCATATGTAGTTTCATTTTCATCTCGCGGGCCTAGTCCCATCACTAGTGACATTCTCAAAGTAAATCAAGCAGGCTTCCTTGGATTTCGCACCGTAAATCGTTTTTAACTTCTTGATTTCTCTGCAGCCGGATCTTGCAGCCCCTGGAGTTGACATTTTAGCAGCATGGACACAAGGAAATACAGTAATAGGTTCACCAGGAGATAACAGAGTAGTTCCGTACAACATAATCTCAGGCACATTCATGGCTTGCCCTCATGCCACAGGTGCAGCAGCATACATCCTGTCATTTCATCCGACATGGTCTCCTGCCGCGATCAGGTCCGCGCTAATGACAACGGGTAAAAACTTTCTGACTAAAAGAATCAAAAGTTCTGAATAGTTGTGTGTACCAAATTGACCACTGATGGTGTCTTTTCTCTAAAATTTTCTCTATAGCTTTTCCTATGAGCGCCAAAAGCAATTCTGAAGCAGAGTTTGCATATGGATCAGGACATATAAATCCTGTAAAGGCCATTAATCCTGGACTAATCTACGACCTCGGAGTAACTGATTATATTCAATTTTTGTGCGGACAAGGTTACACTACCAAGCAAGTAAGACTTATTACTGGTGACAACACCAACTGTAGCGGACAAGTGAAGAATCAAAAGTATGGGACCTGAATTATCCTTCCTTTACATTATCGACCAAGTCTGGCCGATTCATAACCCGTAAGTTCCATAGAACTGTGACCAATGTCGGATCAGGTGAGTCCATTTACAGGGCAGTTGTGGAAGCTCCAAGAAGACTTAAGATCAAAATTACTCCCAAGGTCCTCCATTTCAGGTCAATTGGAGAAAAGAAGTCTTTTGTTGTTACCATAAAAGTAAAGATTGGTGAAAGTTCAGTTTCTGGGACTTTGATATGGAACGATGGCTTGCACCATGTCAGGAGCCCCATTGTTGCACATGTTTTGTCCTAATTACTGATTCGAACATCTGTTCAGATTATTTAACTGATTATTGGGAAAAGTAAAGTGCCTTTGTCTTCCAGTTCAAGAAAATGATACACATTGTGTTCTTGAAATTGCATCTTTTTTCTCGTCAGACTTGTCTGGGTAAATCTGTTAGCTTCACGTTTTTTTATCAATCTTTGAGCATTTTTTTGTTGACAAGGTATAATGTAACGCAAAATGGCAATGAATTCAGGACATCAGACGACCAACGATCGTTCATAAAAAGAGGCTGTCGTTTCCTTCACTAATATATGAATTTACGCACATTGTTTTTATTGTAATTAAAAAGTGCTCTATTAATTAGTCTCAAGTTAAATTTAACTGTTAGCCAGCCAATGTCAATAATAGACAAAGACTGATGTGATTTGTTGAGCAAGATTATGCGTAAAAGGAGATCAGTTATCTTCTTTCTTTTGTTCGACGGGTCCTGTATTCGAACAATCAGGTTATCTTTTGTCTAGGGGTCCTGTATTCGAACAATCAAATATTGACAAATAACATGTTTTTCCTATCTTTTATTCAACAGCATATGCATGCATGTATCACAATATCAGCATGTGAATGTTACAAATTGAACAAATTCCATTGTACGATTTGACAGATTGTTTTAAGCATATTGAAACTTACTCCTACATATTGATATGATAATTCTTGAAAAAAAACATATTAATTTTTATATTTTCACTATATATCTATTAAATTTATTGATCTATAACTATAATATCTATTTTTGCAATTTATAACACGATTTACTATTAGCAACACCACCATGAAAAGGTATTTACAATTAAATGAGCTTTGAAAATTATCAATGAATTTGTCTTTTGACACTAGAAGTGGCAGCCCTTTCGGCAAATCTTCCTCAATCTTTTATGAATTGAAGACCATCTCACAAAAGACTTTGGGGCATAGAAGCTTCTTGCAACAAGTCACCAAGTACTCCCGTCAATTTCTGAAAAGCTCTTTTTTAATTTTTTTGCAGGTAATTTAAACTCAAAAGACTTGATTCATAACTTCAACATTTCATCCTCAAAGTCGATTAACAATAATTAAATTTATATTGGGAGTCGAGTTTCAATTTTATTTCTATTTTAATTTCTTTTTCAATTTCAGCAACATTGAATTCGTAACCCTCAAGTTTCGATGAACCCTCTATTTTTTAAGTTAGTTCAATATTTAGATTTCTAAGATTTTAATGGTAATTCTTGATTAAAATAGTTTTAAATGGGTAATAAAAGTTGCTTTTTTTTTTATAAGTGGTAATAAGCGCTGCTTACCTTGGATATGGACTGAAAAAAAAATTATTGATAGTTAATTAAACTTAATTAGGATTTACAAATATGAATTATTGTTTGATTTTTAATAATTAAATATAATTCATTAAACTTGCTTGTTTTTCAATTGACTATTTATTTATTTATGGGATAAATAAATCTACTGGCACTACACTTTAATCGCAATTTACCCTTTGGACAATTCTTTTACTTACTATTTGTGGATTAAGTTTTTTATTTGTAGCATATTGTATAGTAAATATAATGTCGTTCTCAAAAGACGTATCAGTCTTCTTACTTTTTTATTATGCAATTTGTCAATATATAATATATTTATGTTATCTACCACTCAATCTATCAAAATCAAATACCCTCAACTTAATATCGAGCAAACCCAAATTTTGATTATGAAAATATTCAACCAATGTGGAATTGTGGATTTCTCAAATTCAAACAATTGAACACACAAACTAATTTTCACCATAGCAGTTGTCAGTCAAAAATCAAACTTTTGGTTGTTTGATTGTTTTGGCCTTACTATATATAATGTGACACCCACTTTGAAAATTGTTTGCTCTGGACTCGCGAGCACTTACAATTTTATTATTAAAAAGGTAGCTTGATTGATTAAGAGAAAAAGATATTTATCAGTAATTCTTAATCTCGACTTTTAGTTGATGTGAGAACTATGACACAACGATTATAAAAAAATAATAGTCATGTTTTGTTAAAAAATATATATAAAGTAAACAAAAATTTAAGTTCTCTTTAATTTTTTTAAGAAATTAAACCCCATATCTTTTTTTTGTCATTTTGATTTCACATATGCAACAAGGAAGGATTATTTATGTTGTTATAGAACATTTTGATTCATATTTCACAAATCATCAATTTATATTCATTTTTTCTCTCCTCAAACCCCTCTCACCCGACTTTCTTTCTCTCTCTTCTCTCTTTTGTCGGTTTCACTCGTCTTCCTTCATCTTCGCCTCCCTTTCCTCTCTCGTCTCTCTCTCTAGTTTTTGCCCTCTCCTCTGTCCTCCAAACCATAGCCACATCTTATTCCTT
>CAODLS014118276.1:0-14645 GCA_948243855.1 Flueggea neowawraea | reverse complement strand
TTTGTGAAGGAGCATCTGAAGGCTGATGAAGTGATTGGAACCGAAATTGCGGTGAACCGGTTCGGTTTAGCCACTGGTTTTGTCGAGAGTGGTGGTGATATCGATGCCTTCATATCCAGCCGAGTCGCCAAGCTTTTTATCGACGAAAAACCTGGCTTAGGCATGGGACGACGCACCTCAAGTTGCTCATTCTTATCGCTATGCAAGGTTAGCATATATCTTCATTTAATTTCTACAAGAAAATCTCTCACATTAATTAATGAGAGCTTTCTTGGACGTCAAATTTGTTGAGCAAATTATTATAGTGGTGCTTTACTTGAAAGTTCAATTTCATTAAAATTATTCATTTAGTAAATAATTTTTTCTTGTCTTGTTAACAGGATCAAATGCACCCACCATTGATCACCAACCACAACCAATATGACAGCCCAATTCTCCGCCCTCTTCCGGTGATCTTCCACGACGGGCGCCTGGTGAAGCGCCCAACCCCATCCATGGCCCTCCTCATCATACTATGGATGCCATTAGGCATCATACTGGCAATACTCAGGATTGTAGTAGGGTTAATGCTACCAATGTGGGCTAAACCATACTTAGCTCCATTAATGGGAGGAAAAGTCGTTGTCAAAGGAAAACTACCGCCGCCAGGGCCTGCCGGAAACAGTGGTGTCCTATTTGTGTGCACCCACCGGACATTAATGGACCCAGTGGTCCTATCCACAGTGCTAAGGCGAAAAATCCCGGCAGTGACATACTCCATTTCGAGACTATCAGAAATTATATCACCAATTCCAACTGTTCGATTAACCAGAATCCGCGAAGTTGACGCAAAAAAGATCAAGTCGGAGTTATCTAGAGGCGATTTAGTGGTGTGTCCAGAGGGAACCACTTGTAGAGAGCCGTTTTTATTGAGATTCAGCGCTATGTTCGCCGAGTTAACTCACCGGATAGTACCGGTAGCCATGAATTATCGGGTAGGATTTTTTCATGCCACAACGGCTAGAGGGTGGAAGGGATTAGACCCTATTTTCTTCTTCATGAATCCGAGGCCGATGTACGAGGTGACCTTCTTGAACCAGTTGCCTGTGGAGGCTACATGTTCGTCTGGTAAAATAGGGTTTGAACGTGGCTAATTATGTGCAGAGAATTTTAGCGGCAACTTTGGGGTTTGAATGTACAAATTTTACGAGGAAGGACAAGTGCAGGGTTTTGGCTGGGAATGATGGGACCGTCTCGTATACGTCGGTGGTCAGCACTTTTAAGCCCTTTTTTCAATAAAATGATTTTATAATTATATAAATTTACCATATGATAAGAATATATTTAATAAGATTATTATTGTTGATTATTTTTGTGGTTTCTTGTTATAATATTGGATATTTACTTGTGTTTTGTTTTGTAAATGGCGATATGTATTCTTTTTGCTATTTTTGGAATCATTATTTCTTGAAAGGGTTGAATAAAATGTAAGAGGATGACTTATGTTGTTAACAGTTGTTATCTAATGATAGTTGTCCCTTTCCCGCATGGAATTTTTTTTAAATCATTTCCAGCATGGAATTAAAACATAAAATTGCACTTCTTATTTATGCTCATATTTTATCTTATAATTTGGACGTGCGTTTTCCCATAGATTCTTTTGTTCAAACCAATTTATCTTATTAATGTCCCTATATCTCTCTCTTTTGTTGTTTGAACAAGTACCAACACAAATCAAATAATTAATTTTATAGTTGTCATTGGCCTCAATAAAACAATAAAAAGAATTGTTTGATGTTGGAAGCATTCCAAGAAATAATAGCCTACTTAACCAAACAAATTAGGTCAAGCTTACGTACGTTATATATTGTTTCGTTCCCTATATATTTTGTTTGAATGATAGTTATCAATTCATACTTTTAATTTCTTATTCGTTCTAGGTTGTCTTGATTTACATTATTTTGTCTTCACTACTTCAAAGAGTTGAACATTCATCTACTAAACAATTTGAATTATGTGAGGTCTTTTTTTTAAGAATTTTTATTCAGTCATTAATAAGTAATTAAATTTATTTATTGAAAAATAAACGGCTCAAATATCCCTAATTCATAACATTATTATCTATATAATCTACTAAAATGCTAGACTTTAATACCACTTGTCATCTCTTTATTTTTTCTATTATATTAATTTAAGTCAAACTTTGTTTGTTAACTTCATCACCAACGTAATCCACTATCCACGTTTCCCCAACTGCCTCCATTTCAAACTCCGTTCGATCGTTGGCAAAAAAAAACTCTGTTCGATAACTGCTAACTAAACCACACCCAAAATTACCGTTGTTTTTTTCCGTAACTGCTAACCCAACCGTATACATTTAATCCAGAATTTTTTGAAATGTTACGTTTATCTTCAATGCAAACCTAAATCGCTCTCTCTCAATCACGCTTTTGCTTCCATCTTCTTCCGACACCGCTTTGCTTAACCTCCATTGTTGTCGGTTGCAAGTCCTGGGTGCGGCTCTGTTTTCTGTTTGTTTGATTTTCCATCTCTCAGATCTCTCAGTCCCAATTTTTCACTCGATTAGCTGCTCTCTATTTGCTGCTTTTCGGCCTTTCCCTTGGTTTCGGATTGCTTACTTTATTTTGTGGACAGGTCCTTTTGTGATATTCCAGTGGATCGTTCATGCCTGTGTTTTGATCTGGTAAACCTATTTACGGTTGTTAAGATTTACACGCCTTTGATCTCTCTTTCTTATCTTTCTGCAACCTCACCTCTTTCTACAACTTTTTGCATCGGCTCTACCTCTCTCTTTTCCTCTTTTTACCCGGTTGGCTAATTCTTCCCTTCCGCCTATGCTTTTTGCCTTCATCTCCTTCTCTCCCAAACCCGTCTCTTCCTTCTTCAATTTCTTCTCTCTTTTCTAATTCTTTTCTGAAATCACATGTTTCAACACTCATATTGTTTAGGTCAGTTCATTTTTTGATTTGTGTTAATTATGTTGTTAAAGATGTGACATTTGATTTTTTTTCTTCTTCTTCCTCTTTTCTTCTTATCCATTCTCTCGCCGTTTTTATTCTTCCCCTTTCCTTTTCTTCTTCTCTTTGTTGCTTTGCTTGATGCTTCGATCCCCGCAACCGTCTGTTCAATTTGTGCATAATCTGTTCAATTTTTTATTTCCTTCGCTTTTTGAAATGGGTTTGATATGAATTTCGAATTTGGATTTTGATCGGTAGTGTTATTAGTGGTTAGGGTTTCGGTTTGAAATAGCATTGGTGATTAAAGTTTTTTAATTTGCAACTTTGAGTTGATATATACTTCTGATTTGAAGTTCTCCCAATCTCTTTCTTTTCTTCTCTTTTTCGTTCTCATTCAGGTGGAAGCGGCGGCGACTCGAGTCAGGGTGGATGTCACAGTTCTCACTGTTTTTTCTTTCAAAAAATTTACATTTTTGTTTTGGGTTGATTATGTTCTTAGAGATGCTTTGCACTGAATTTTAATAAAGATTGATTGTGAATTTGTATATTGTAATTACAGCTTAGTTCCCTGTCTCATCCTTCAACAGCAGGTGGATCAAATGGAAATCAAGCATCTACACTGACTCAAGTGTGAGATTTTTTTCTGAAAAAATCTGTTTCAATTTGTTTAAACTGGCTATAGCCCCTTCTGCTAACTGGTATTTGAAGTTTTTACAGCGCTAATACTTCACCGGAAGAATACAGGAAATTGATGACTGATCCATTATCACCTATACCTAAATTCCCCCCTCCTGTGTGTGTTGGTGATTAGTTATCTCTTTTCATTTTTGGTGCGACATTACTCATGCTTCTTTTAATGTGCAGATTTTGAGATGACATGAATGGTAAACGTTGACTGGCATGTAAAATCTTTCTAAAATTTTTAAACAGACCTACATCTATAGATCGGGATTGTATAAGGTGACATACTATTAATTTTACGTCTAATAGTAGTTTCATGGTAATATCAATGTATTTTAATAGCTAAAGATGCATTGGATTTGGCAGTATTATCTATTTTGAAGTAATTTGTACGGGGTTTAGCTTGCAGTTTCAATTTTTTGTTGCCCTGTTCATTCTCCAAGTCATGGTACTGATGTTCCCTTCTTATATATAGCTAATGCATGAAGAATCCACCCTATTTCTCTTGATGATGTTAGTCATATCAATACCAAAGACCTTCAAGGCTGAGCAATCCATGATCTACAGTCAATGATAAATTATTTCTAAAACTATATAGAACAGCTAATGCATCAGCATGCTATCATTACAGGGTTAGTACAAATTAATTCAAAGCTCATGTGTTTAGCTTTTCTTCTATTACAGATTTCTATTTTTATTTTTCTTCTTGGGGACTTGGAGAATAATTTGGATAGGATGTAATGCATCTTTAAATATCATATTTTTTACTGCCATATTATGAGTGTAATTCTTCACTGCTTTTCCTTGAATTGGGTTCTCTTAATTGGCTCCTGTGTAGATTAATCTTGATAATAATGTTTGATAGATACAGCCTGCTATGCTGATGATTAGTGCAAAAATGTTTCCTTTCTGTTTGATTGATTGGTTTCGGTTTTCTTAATTCGCATTGCATTCACGCCACAAATAGATCTTTGGTCCGGCGCAAGAGGTACTTTTTGTTAATTTTTTTTTTGTTTTGGTATCTTTTAAATTGCCATCTATGTAGTGCTTGTGCATGTTCATCAAAGCTGTTTGGCAGTACTTCATTAGATGCAAGTGTTGATTATTTTTGCCATGGAAGGCGGAATGGTGTTTATTGGATGCACTGAGAGAGTGTTGATCTTGGCTGCTCGTGCTGGTGTTCTGTCATCAGGAATTTGGAGGTTGGTTGCTTGCGCGAATTCATTGATGAATTGCAATATTGCAGGAGGTGCAAGGTGGATGATGAATTCTTTTCTGGTAGTTGTATGAAATGGAGGCAGTGTTTTGCTGTCGTTTCTGTTATGTTGGAAATCAGTAACATAAATATGTTTTCTTCATATTAAAACAAATGGGATCCAGTTGTTAGAATGACCAAAGTTGTTAGCGTTGTAATTTGATGACATTTTGGGTGGGTTATTGATTTGTCATGACCGATCCTGATGATGGTTATTGTTTATTTTTTAGTTTTATGATCTGCCTACCTATGGAAATTCAAAAATGAGCAATCCGTCAAACGACGACGTTTAAGTGCATTACCCATAACCGGCTAATATCTATCTGAACCGAACTAAAATAAGTGGTTAACCGTTGAAAGAGGTGGTTTGTATGAAATTACTCCAAAAAACATCAATAGGTTCGGATCGGTGGTGGTTTTAAGAATATTTGATCAATTTTAACCAATAGCACGTGCATTTCTCATTGTTGGTGTTTCAAGAAAAAAACTATTTCATCCAATTGATAAAATAATTGAAATTGTACTCACAATGTTTTTTGAAAAATATTCATTCTAAGTTTTGAATAACTAAGTCATTCTAATAAAAAATATAAAGATATCATTTTTATTCCTCTTTTCTGATAATTTTAAAAAAAATTTGAAAAAAATCTAAAAATTGTCTTTTTGTTTGGAAATTAAACAAAACTATTCTAAAACAATTTTAAAATATTTTTAAGTCAAATACACATCGTTTCATTCATTTTCATTCACCGAATGAAAACGGTGACTGTAACTTAAACCACACGTCAATGGTATCAAATATGTACCGTTTTCATTAATTTTTAGTGACCGGATCATCAATATGCACCATTTCAATTTTAAACCACACTTAAAAAATAATAGCTACTGTTTAAAAAAAATAAAAACACTCGGGCCAAACAATGCCGATCTCAAGGGTTAAAAGGAGAACTAGATTACAACTTCACCAAAAATAATGTACACAAAGAGGTTTTCAAAAGCTTACCATGAGCTCTGTTGCAGCTACAGTATTTATCTAAAAAATTGGAAATAGATTATTTTATTATTTGTATGCTTACTTATTAACTGTACAACCTAAAAAAACGTAATATTTCAACAAGTGTAACATTGAATAATGAATTACAAGTAGTCATAGTCGCCTTAGATGGATTCAAACGATCTTAAAAAAATTATTGAAAGATGAACGATGTGTTCTTCAATAATGATTGTATTTTTTCAACTCCATGCAATACTGCCTATATAAAATTATTGAAAGATTTACAAAGAATATTTATTCTGCTCATTTTTCAACAAAATATAAAGAAATATACATGCAGTCGGGGCATAGCCCTGGCCTCCAACTAGTTTATTAACTTCGGCAAAAAAAAAAATCAGTTAGTTAACCATATCCAATAAATAAGGAGATAAAATAGGAAAGTGGAACCTCAAATTCAAGTTGTTCCATGTTTAAGGAGATTGAACAAAATAATAAAAAATAAAATCTCCTAATAAAATATTAATTTAGAATATATATATATACGATTTTTTTTATCAAAATTCACTATTTTTTGTGCATTTTTATATCAATAATTCTAATTTTATTTATTTTGTTTGAAATTGAGGCATTATTTCGTGTATACCGATTTATTATTTGAAAATATTTGCTATTGTGTTTGTGTAGTGTACCGCTAATATGAAATTGTTATATTATTTTATGGATAATGATTTATTATTTGAAAATTAGTATCTTTTAACATTCAATTTACACAAGAATGAATGTATGTACACACATATATACATATGTTTAAACATTCAATTTTTTTTGTATACGTATGTATATATATATTTGAAATTGCGTTGTATGTCACTCAATATACATTGAGTATCTTTGAAACCAATAAATAATATATATATATACATATATAAATATAAACACGTATTTTAACATTCAATTTATAATAATTTTATAATAGTTGAGGTAAATATCCAATTAGTATTACTCGTATCTTTTGTGTATATATATAATCATATTCATTTTAGTTGACAATATACACTCAATATATTTTGATTATCCTTCAACAGAAACCAAATTATATTGACTATTGTTAGATTATTATAAATTGAATATTACAATGCATGAATATTGGATGCGTACATTACATACATGTAACGATATCATCCTATAAAGCTTATATTTGATTATTACTACATATATATTATTATAACTAATTTTTAATAATAACGAAATTCTAAAGTACAAGCAATATTGAATAAATATTTATAACTAATTTTTAATAAATATTCACATATTATGTACATGCTAAAATTAAACTTATATTTATTATTATTACATATACATAAATAAAACAAAATTTCAGCGTTTAAAAACACCATCTAAAATCCAATCATGTACAAATCAATTTTTAACCAACATAACAAAAAATACCATGTATATTTTATTCATAATTAATAGTAAAGCAAAACTATTTTTAATTTCTATATCAGCAAAACACCAATCGGAATAAATTAATTTTCCAACCAAACAACAACTGCAATAATATAACCTTGCAACCAAACAAACCTGCAAAACATATAAACTTGCAACCAAACAGACGTGCAAAAACCGAACCAAATTTTCGTTTTTTCACCCTCATTTTTTTGATCTATTTTCTCTCTCTTCTGCAGAACTCTCTCTCTCTTTCCCCTCCTTCTCTCTCTATCTCCAAATCCTAGCACTGCCATCTCTGTCTTCACCGGCCGCCACTCCTCTCTTCCTCTATCTCTCTCCTCCCTGCCTCTTCTAATTCCTCTTTATCGCTCATCTCTGCCTCTTCTCTCTTTGTTAGCCATATCTAAATCTTAGGAGGAGTCAAGATCTAAAACCGTCAAGCGATGCGATGGTTATTTGGCATTTCTCATCACGCCGGTCCGTTCATTCTTTCGCCTAATCCATCCGTCGTTGGTATCATCTCTGGTTGGTGAAGGGCCTAGTTGCTGCCTTTTTTATTTTTTCAAATTACTTAAATACCTTTAGTTTTATAAAAAAACAGAAAAGACTCTTATGTTCATTATTTAATGTGAAAAGACATTTTAATTGTGTGTTGTTTTAGCTTGTTTTTAATGACTTTGGTTAATTTGTTTGAATTATATTGACTTTGTGCAAGAATGGATACATTTAGAATGTACAGATATATTTGGAGACACATAGATACATTTAGAGACGCGCAGATACATTTGGATACGTTTGGAAACCATTGGACACCAAATTAATTTTTGCTAAATAAAACAAAACTAATAAGTAAATAATTAAACTTAATTTAAGAAATACAAAATATTACACAAAATTATATAAAAATTAAAATTTGGATACATGTGGATACATTTGAATAGTATAAAAAACTATAAAAATTTGAGATTTGGATATATTTTGGGAACTATCGAAAAAATTATAAAAATTATATTAAAAATTTTACTTTGGAGGAATTTAATTTAAAAAATATTATATAAAAAATTTACTAAATCCAATTTTATATAAAAAAATTGTAATTTGGAGACATTTAGATATATCTGGATACCACTAGATGCATTTTGGAAGTCATATTTTTTCTCCCTTAAAATTTATTTTTTTTCTCGAAAATATCGCATTTTTTTGCAAAAAATATCTCAAATTCTCAATCAATTTTTTAGTCAATTAAAAAATTGGTATTCTTGCAAGATGTTTCAAGCATGTTTTTATTTGTCAAAATGGATTTTGTGCATGGAAAAAATCCAATTCTAAATTTTAATTTCATATAGTTGTTAAATTTTTCCTATTTAATTTAATTTAGGGTCAACTACATATACACTTTCCTTAGAATCATAATTTTTGAATTCACGTTGCCAACGTTCCATATTTTGTCATATTTTCCAAAATTACACGCCCTACCTAACCAATTTTTTTTTAAATTACACAGGTACCAAGCCAATTTTTGAAAATTATATTTTTACGTTATAGTTTGAATACTGCTTGCACGTTTATATTTGTTTATAGTTATTTATATTTATTTATATGTATTTATATTTGTTTATATTTATTTATATATAAACATATATAAAACAACATATAAACAAAAATAAACAAGTATAAACAAATATTAATAACAGTCAGTGAATTTAAAAATTGTATCCGTGAATCTGACAATTACAACTGCAAGGTTTATTTGTAATAAATATACCTAGTCCGTATAGAATAAATTTTGCAAAGTTTTTATAATGTATGATGTAATTATCACTTTAATTTATAACTAATAATTTAACATCAAAAATAAAATAAAACCGTAAACTATTGAATCAACTAGTTTGAAGGTTACTTTTAAATGGGAAGTTGAGCTTTCATGGAATTTCTTCAACAGAAAATATATTATCGGCCATAAATTATATAGTACAGTTGTTTGCTTGCGGAGGGGTTTTGTGGTAAGTATTGGACCATCTAGAATTGGATTATATTGTTATGTGTGATGCAATGACTCGACAAGTCAAATTGTATAAGTATGGCTCTGGAATATTTTATAGTGGGAGAGGTAATATCCGTATGATAATGTTTAATAGGGGTATGCTACTCTTAGTTGTCTCTGACTATCCTTTTTTTCAGTCAATTTTTTTTTGTAAGTATGGAATTTTGGTTTTCATTTCAATTTGGTACGGGTAGTGGTGGTCACGGTTCACGAACCAACGGTTCCAGTTCGTGAATTACCAATTTTGGTTCAAGAAAACCTTGAACCTGAATCTCCGATTTGGGACAGTTTCAGTCCGGTTTTGGGTTTGACCAAATTTGACCGGTTAAACCGCCGGTTCTGATTTTTGTCTGGTTCAGTCTATTTTTTTTAATTAATTTTTATTGTGGTTGACACGGTTTTGAAAGGAAAAAGAAAAAAGAAAAAAGGGGAAGAACCGTTTGACAAAGGTCAAAATCGGTGGTTCTGAGACCTTTGGAGCAACCGGTTTTGATACCCCTGAACTGGAACCGCCCGTAAACAGCTGATTTTTATTGTGCAGTTCACCGTTCCAGTTTCAATCGGGTTTTCAATGGATTTGACCGGTTTAGTTCTGGTCGAGTTCGCCGGTTTGGTCATGTCTAGGTACGGCCAGATGAGAATTTCACAATTTCATTTCTCCCCCTCTGCTACACGCTTCAAATCTCTTGGCATCGACTGTGGTGTTATTAACTACAAAAATTAGAGTAAAATTCTGGGCAACTCTTTTGGGAGTCGTGCCAGAGTTTCAGAAGAACCCTAGTAGCTTTCGGCCTTCGCAGGGCCTTCGCCGGCCATTTTGGCCAACGATTGGCATTTTATTTTCTTTCTTTTAGTCCTTTTATGTGTGTTTTGTCTATAATAATGCTCTCTTCTGTCATTGTGTGCAGTTTCTTCTCCTTCATGGAGTCCTTTTGTGACAAGGCAATGAATGCTTTCTGTGAAATGCATTCTACTGTAATGGCTGCCTGTTTTAGAGAAATTGATATCATCTCTAGCTGATCAGATCGATGGTGTTTTTGGTGGTTAAAGCATGAGATTCTCAGTTTCAGAAGGATGGCCATCAACACACAAGGAGCTGCTAGAGGTTGCATTCAGAACAGGAAGCTCGGGTCGACAGTGACTCTATGGGCTTGGGGTCCTTCTCTCTTCATGACCGGCGTCCATGTCGGTAAGTGCTAGGCAGGGTGTTGCAGAGATGGTCTTCTAACCATCCTTCCTGTGTTGTAACCCTAATTTTAATGGGCCAATTTGTCTGGTATTGAGGCCCATACTTTTAATTATAAAACCCTTAAATTTGGACCTTACAAGTTCATTATGGGCTTCTTTGTAGATCTGACCTTTTGTAGCTCCAATTGAATTTTAATATGAATGATATCAAATTCTCCTTGTCAAAAAAAAAAAAGACTGGTGTTATTAATGTGTTATAATTTTCATATCGATCACAAGATGATGTTGATAGTTTATAAGCATTCGCGCTTTTTCAACCCACTACAATGTTGATAGTTTATATAGAAGTCCAAAACGGACAATATTTCATATGAATTAGTTTTAAAAAGAACGTCGTCCACGTAAATACGTTGTTCTTAACTCCTATATAAGTCAAAAAGAGAATTTAAACGGAATTATATGCCCCACCTCTAAAAATATTGTATAGTGGTACTGCACTTTGGTTTATCCTACAAGTGCTTAATTAAGAAATGTATTTAAAGCTTAGTTATATATTTGTTATATTGTAATATACATTATAGAATCATAGAAATAGTCATGTAATCCATTCCAAAAAGAAAATAGCATTTCTTCCAAAAGTTTTTGCCTCGTACATATTTTATTATATATAAGTGAATCATACTTAAAATCGAATCTTTCGATTATAGTTGGAAAAAAAAAAAAGAATCTTTCCCTTGTAGAGTTTTGGCATATTTAAATGCCTTTCTTTTAATAAAAAAATGTTTTAATTTTTATTTGAGGAATCAAACTAAATCGAGTTTTTATTTTTTCATTTTAAGCTGACAAAATTAAATGAGCCATTCACTAACACGCTTAATCCTTTATCAAGTTAACTTGAACTCATTATCAAAATTTTCTTTTTTGATGATTGAGATCAATAAGGTAATTTTAATTATTCAACCTCGATTTAGTTTGAGTACAGCTCGTTTATTAGTTAAACAATGAAAAAAAAAACTCCGGATTAATATTCTGTTATTATTCAACAAGTGTATTAATATTTTATTATCAACTTTTTTGGATCATTTTAGAGGTCATAATTCTGTGACAACCTATTATAAGACGGTCTTTCAAAGTCCAAAGAAGCTTTAATCAAAGTGATCTTTACAAATTAACGTTTCATGCGTGTATTTTGGTCAATCAATACAAAAGGTAGAAGTATTTTCTTAAAGAAATGAAATGAAAGACTGTGAAAGAAAGCTTATAAGTGGGAGCTTTTTGCCTTCGAAAATGGATCAGCTTTTTTTACTATCAAAGTTGGTGGTGGCCAATAGAGCCTTTAAAGACAAGAGAGCTGCTATTTCTTCTGGTAATTAGCTCCTTTGCTTATCTGAGATTGTGTGATTACTGTTAACCTAACCCCAGTTTTCTTTTTTGGAAGAAAATACTAATGGCATTAATCTCATATCGGTAGCAAATGCTGCTGCTGAAACAACCAGGGAGAGTCGTCCCAAGTTACAAGATCTAACACTATATGGTAATTCTACTACATGTATTAGCTGACTTGCTTACAATATAATTATTAAAATTATTGAAAGCCACAAATCAGAGAAGAAAATTTTCAAACACGTTCATTAGTTAGAGAATCATTAAGAGAATAAATAATAATTCATTTACCATATTATTAATAAAATAGTAAGTTTTTTGTCTTAACCACGAGGTGTTTAAGCCCATGTTCATTTGATGATCGATACATAGTCATGACTAATCGATATTTGTTACAGAAGGCATTGGATTAATCGTGAAATATGCAGGTATCACATCCGTTTTGCGGCGTCTGACTAATATCTATGTGCTCCAAAAAGCAAGTATTGAATATCAACAAAATATTAGATTAGCACAAAACAAGTTTTGTCTTATTTAAAGTATTGGAGTTAAAATTTCAAAAATAAAATAAAATTAAAACACCGTGTTATAAAACTCTATTAAAAGATGTATATAAAAGTGATTATTCAGAACTTCCTCTGCTTTCTAATTTGTTGCAGCATGAAGGAATGTTGTAAATTAATAAATAAAAGAATACTAAACACAACACTTACACAATATGTATTTGGACAATGCAACCAAAGGCTTAATATTAGTAATATGACATGTTTAATAAAACTCACTTAATATATTTAATATCGTAACCGAAACGTTACAGTCATTATGAGAAACGTTTCGAGGTGTTAATGTTCTCTTATTAACTCACTACTATAAATAGACTTTGGTGGTCACTTGCTGATGTATGCTATACTCTCCACACATACCAATACTCTGTCGAAATCTCTACTGACTTGAGAGTCGGAGACTCCCCGGGGAGCATCTCGACCTCATCGTTTTTTGTGTGTTTTCAGGTCTCGAGGCGACGTTCCCGATTCCCGATTGTTAAGTTCTCTTCTTCATTGTTGTTCATTTTTCGAGGCAATAATAATTGGCGCGTATGTGAGAAAACTGAACGAAAAGCCTTGTTCGCCGATGTTCGAGAAGAAGTCCACTGACAACACCTACTCATTCGTCATGGTGCAAACGCCTTCAAACCGAGCCGGACATCCGGAGGAGGATGCAATGAGAGTTGGTGCAGGAGAGGGAGCCTTGGGAACTATCATCCCCACCATTCCACTTACTGAATACGAAGCACTCAGGAAACAGAACGAGGAGAACCAGAAAGCTTTGGGCGAAATGGCTACCTTACTTCAACAGTTCCTTCCTCAGGAGCGACTCCCACCTACGTTGCGCGCCTACGCCAGGAGTGCCAAGAGTGGAAGAGACCAAGAAAGACTTGACACTCTGGAATAAAGCCATCGACGTGTTCCTCAAATTCCTGAGCACCAAAATCCTTTGCCCCGACAAAAGCTCCTTAATGACACAATGACTCAAGCTCGAGTCAATCTCAGGAAGGAAAACCATCCCGACGTGCTGAGGAAGACTTGCAAGAGAAAACCTAGAGTGCCTCCGAAGAATCCTAGGGTGGAGCCCCAATCTTCAATGAGTGTTTAGGAAGCGATGAATGTAAGAAACATGATCGAGGATGTCCCCGAGCAAAAGAAGTTGGTCCTCACAGATGAAGAGCAACAGAAGGTGAAAGCTCCATTCAGTAGGGAGGTTAAGGGAAAACCACTTGCTCCAAAGTTCAAGATGCCTACATTGTCGACTTTCTCGGGAAAGGAGGACCCGTGCGAACATCGTCATAACTGCGAGGCCATTATGATGCTTCATGGATGGGAGGATGCCATCATGTGCCGTGCATTCTGTTGGATCAATGGTGATCAACATTCAGTTCTTTTTTATATTTTGATGATAAGCAAAACGTTTGACTTGAAGAGAAACAAGTTGGAGAGCTCGGAGTTGTAAAACAAGCCATTGCAAATGCTTCACGTATGTGACATAAGGTCTGAAGAAAAGCAGAAGCCACTGGAACCCTCTAAAGCATGTTTCACTTACGTAAGGAAATGTTAACATACATGTGTTATAATTAACGTACGTCAGATATAAGTTCATGTACGCAAAGCTTACTCAAAGATGATCAACGTACGTGAGATGAAAAACCAACGTACGTGAGCTGCAAATATTCTCAGGTGACGTAGAGGATAAAGTGACGTACGTGAGAGTGGCACAGATAGCTGCAACAGGAAGAAACATACTCCAACGTCTAGTTTATCTCCACCAACGGTCATATCACTTAGAGAGGCTATAAATACATCAAGGAATGATAGAAAAATGTGGATGATCATATGCTTTCAAGTCCAAATCATTTTAATCATTCCCCTCACTCCAAAACACCAAATCAAGCTAGAGATCAAGATTCAAGATTCAATCTCAAATACTCAACTCTAGCATAGAGCTTTCAATTATTGTAAATGTTTTTGTAAAACACTTTGAGAGTATGTGGAAGGTTGGTTGTGAACCTATGGAAAACAACATTGTAATGGCCTTAGAGGTTTGAGCCGTAATCAACCTTAATAGCCTTAGAGGTTTGAGCCACAATCAACCTTGTTGGCTTTGGAGGTATGAGCCGTAATCAACCTTGTTGGCTTT
>CAODLS014117773.1:0-16315 GCA_948243855.1 Flueggea neowawraea | reverse complement strand
CAAGAAAACACCGTTGATCCATTTCTTGCATTCCTTAATATGCTAGCTTCTACTCTGCTATTTCAAGTAATCAAACAAAAGGGTCATTGAACTTCGATCCATTCTCAAACAATAAAATCTAAAAAACAATAAAAAAGATTCAATCTTTCTTCTCCCTTCACCATAAGTAAAGAAATTTCAGCAAGTGAATCATAAAAAACAGAGAAAAGAAAAATTTCTGAATAACCCAATAAAAAAATCCTACACCGAACATTGTTTTCACTCTAGTCATTCACAAAACAAGAATATATGATAAAATTTCTTGGATTCAAGAAAAACCAAATCAATTTGAGTGAAGGAGAGAATACCAGTGGAGAAGCTGCGGGAGATGTTAGTGGTGGTTATGGTGGACGGCCGAAGCCTGTTGAGGAGTGACGTGGCAGTGCTGCGAGCTCGCCATAGTGCCATCAGACCGATCTCTTTCTATATTTCTGCTCTTGAACCCGAGGGTTTAAGCTTTGCAGCTGCGAGTAAAAAAGGTTTTGCTTGAATTGGTCGCGGGGCGTGGGGTTTGGGGGGTCATAGTTCAAAACGACGTCGTATTCTCAAAATAAGAACTTTTTGAATATTTTAAACGTTTAATTCCAAAAAAGAAAAATAAAATCTCCAGTTCCCCACTTTCCTCACTAAACTTCTCTCTCGATCGACACACTCTCTTCCTCTCATGGCGGCGATTTCGTCATCAATCACCTCCACGCCACTCCACTTTGTTAAACCTCCACACTCCTCTCTTTCCTTCTCCAGCTCCATAGCTACCTCCCTCCAACTCTCTAAAAACCACCGCCGCCTGCACAACGTCGTCAACAAACGGAGTCTAACCGTCTCCGCCACTAGACTCGATGAGCGCGATAATTTCCCCGTCTCTTCTCCTCCTCCTCCTGCCTCCAGATCCAAGTACTTCACTTATTTACTACTCAACCTTCACTTCATGATTAACTGTTTTCAAAGACGTGATTGGCAAAAACACGTATTGTATATTCAGCATTTGCTAGCAGCGCGTTGTTTGTTTTATTAACCTCTTATCAACGTTTCGGCATTTTTGTTGACATGAATTTCACGTTGCAATTCTCTTTTGTTAATTGTTATTGGTAGTAGTACTCCTTTAATAGAGTTGCAGGATTAACATATGTCATTTATCAATTTGCGCATGAAGTAATGAAATTTACTTTTTTTTAAAAAAAAATATATATATATACACATAAGGTGTTATCTTTTAGTGTTAGTTTTTTAATTGTTTGTTTGGAATGTTGAATTGCAGGGTGAGGAGGCATACAATATCGGTTTTTGTAGGGGATGAGAGTGGGATGATAAATAGGATAGCTGGGGTTTTCGCCAGGAGAGGATATAACATTGAGTCTCTTGCTGTTGGACTTAACAAGGACAAAGCTTTATTCACTGTTGTTGTGTACGGCACCGATAGGGTGCTTCAGCAAGTCGTGGAGCAGCTTCAGAAGCTTGTTAATGTCATGAAGGTTATAAATTTACTGCATGTTCTAACCTAAATGTTTGTTCTTTCGTTGGTTGTTTCTGACTTGTTAATGTTTGCTGAAGGATTTGTTGTGTTTTTGCTATTTAAGGTTGTTTTCTAGTCATTAGGGTGTGGAATTATGTGTTTTGGATTGCATAATTTTACTTTTGTGTTTGTGTACAATCTGTTAAATTGCAGCTCTGCGTTACTTTAATTGGTTATTAGCTTTACAATTCAACATGTTTGTTCCTTTTAACTACATTTAAGGGATTTTTTTTTGAAGTACATTTAAGGGATTTTTTAAAATTGATTTTCTGGTAGGCATTTATGATATTGCTGCCTTTCTTGTTCTTCCATGGGGGTTTTTTTCATTAGAGGGACGTGAGTTGATGCTCTTAAATTGGATGACCAGGTAGAAGATCTCTCTAATGAGCCACAAGTGGAACGCGAGTTGATGCTTCTTAAAGTGAATGCGGATCCAAAGAACCGGTTTGAGGTAGCTGCAATAAGATTCTTGAATATTGAGAATTGAGAGTGTAACTGGCTTTTGTTTTATTTCATTTCTTTTTCAGGTATCTAGTGCATTTTGTTGTTTACATGTTTCTTGGTTTTATTCTTCAGATAAAGTGGTTGGTGGATATTTTCAGAGCCAAAATTGTGGATATATCAGAACACTCTGTAACCATTGAGGTAATAATCCATGAATATAGTCCATCAAATTGTATTTCTGGTTCAGACTTGAACTCACTTAAACTTCGAGAAGTCCCTGTTTATGTTTGTGTATGTAAGTAAACGATTAAATATTATGTTATTTCCATATCTCACATATTTTGAATTTGTATTTGCTGGCTACCAAGATGCTATACTTTCCTTTTTAACACTGTTCTCTTCTGCAACTTTTTTGTGCACATTACAATGCTCTTGGACATTTTTCATGCTCTTCCTCAATTTCTCACTTCTATTTTGTTGGTAGCTGTACTTTTATACGTCCTCCTCTTGGAGCTTGCTGGATGAAATCAACATAAATATTATTTGAATGATTTAGGTAACTGGAGATCCAGGGAAAATGGTTGCGGTTCAGAGAAACTTTAGCAAGTTTGGAATCAGAGAAATTGCTAGAACAGGAAAGGTGGTTTTTTGGATTTTCTTTTCTATCATTTGTTTTGATAGTGGTGTATGTTGAATTAATGTTCATTGCGAGTATTTGATATCATTGGTATTGATGCCAAATAGATTGCATTGAGAAGGGAAAAAATGGGTGAATCTGCTCCATTTTGGCGGTTCTCGGCTTCTTCCTATCCTGATCTTGAAGAAAAAGCTACTACAGATGCTTTATTGGCAGCTAAAGATAGGGCTATTATCAGTGAATCTGATACGTCTGTAGAGGTATCTAATTTGTTTTTTGCACTTTTTTCTGTGATTTCATGCAGTAAATATTGAATAGTGCTGGTCTGATGGTGTTGCACTAAGCAAATTGCTAGTTTAATATAACTTAATCTTGACATCTTAGTGAAAAAGAATACTTTGTCCATCTCACTGCATAAAGATTGCCTTTTTTGTTTCATCCTCTTCTAATTCCATTTTAAGTTTCATAAAAAAGAATTTGATTGTTTACATGTTTTAGCTAATGGATTGTTACTTTGTCCTCTCGAAAATATGTGGGAATAGATACCATATTATCATTATGCTGATTTACAATCCTGTGCAACTATGAAGTACTGAGAACAAGAAGCATTAACTATTTTACAAGTATTTCTTTTTATGAATTACCATATTGGCATTTCGATGTAGATACTTCATTGTTTTAGCTCTCTATTTTTTAGCATTAATATAAAGTCATTTTTTCCTTCTGGCTACGAGGAAATTTCTTGTTGTTGGTGTTGTTGTTGTCTTGTGTAGTTTACTCAAAATTAACCTCTATTGTTCCTCATATCCTCCGGCTTTTGTCGGGTTAAGTATGATACTCAAGTATGCCAACCTAAAGCAGTACTACGATGTACACTTTTTTCAGATCATGCTGCAACCAAATGGGTATTGCATTAGGAGCCATGAATGAAAAATTTGAATGTTAACCTGCAAATAATCTCTGGTCTATTGTATTGAGATGCTTAATTCTCAGTCTAGTTAATTCCTTTGTCTTTGTTTCTTATAATTTCTGTGAAGAACTGTCGATTGAACATGGTTGCTTTTTGTTAACAAAGGGAGATGTTTATCCAGTGGAGACATCGGATGGATTTGTGTTCAATCAAGTTCTCGATGCTCATTGGGGCGTTCTCAATGAGGAAGATGTAAGAAATCGTATTCTCTTAGTAAAATTATTCTGCTGCTTCTTACAATTATATACTCTTTTTAAGTTGGCAAAGTTGTGCAATTTAACTCAATTTAGTGGCACCAAAAGGGTAACCATTAGTGTGCTGTTAATTAAATATCTTGTAGACCACTGGACTTCGATCTCACACTTTATCCATGCTTGTGAATGACTGTCCTGGAGTTCTTAATGTTGTTACGGGGGTTTTTGCTCGAAGGGGCTACAACATTCAGGTGCGTTTGGACTTTCTTTTTTCTTTGAGCTCTCTGAGTTTGCTCATCAGCTTAGTTACTTTTGTTCCTTGTCAGAGTTTGGCAGTTGGGCATGCAGAAACTGAGGGCCTTTCTCGCATAACAACAGTTGTGCCTGGTACAGATGAATCAATTAGCAAGTTGGTGCAGCAGCTTTATAAGCTAATAGATCTACACGAGGTGAGTAAAATCCAATGTTAAAATTGGTGTGTCAGTTTGCCCTAGCGGGTCATTTTTGTAAGGTTTCAAACCATATTTTATGGGGGTAGCTTTCTGATGGTTAAGAACTGTGACTAAACTTTTGCATGGGGAAAAGAATCATTGTACTACCACTCAACTATCCATTTTGAATTCATGGTCAAAAAAACAATTTGAATTTTCTTTTTCGTATTACTGATCTGGCAGCAAAATCTATTAGTATTACTGGTCTAATTCTTCTTTCCTTGTATTATTTTATATATCTGTAAGAGCAAAGCAATCAAGTCTTTTAGATAGACCTTTATTTTTAAGGTCCTTTGTGGTCAAAGTTAAGGCATCACTGTGCTGACTTGTATGTTTGGTGATCCCATTGATATTTGGTGAATCCTTTAGGTTCGGGATCTTACCCACTTGCCATTTGCTGAACGTGAACTGATGTTGATAAAGATTGCTGTGAATGCTGCTGCTCGCCGTGATGTTCTTGATATTGCCAGCATTTTTAGAGCAAAAGCAGTTGATGTCTCTGATCACACAGTAACACTTGAGGTAATTGACCTTTCTGTAAATCTATGATAGCTTATAGGGGACCATATTTAGCCGTTAGGTCACAGTACATATTATATTGCTTCTGCTGTTTTTAAACTGTCATAATTCTGTAGCATCCATTCTTCTTTGTGTTGCTCAATTATTTTCTTGTCACTTGGAAGCAAAAATATCAATAATGATGAATTTACTTTACCATATCTTTCAGCTAACTGGAGATTTGGACAAGATGGTTGCTCTTCAGAGATTATTAGAACCGTATGGCATTTGTGAGGTTGTTTCGCTAATTTAACCCTTAACTTGGATTGACATTTGGTCTTGCACTTAATGCTGTATTCGGCCTTGAGCCAGTCAATGTCTCCAGCATCCCATATGAGCTTCATTTTAACTGTCGGTGGCATTGGCTTTTGTTGGATGTAAATAAGTCTATATGCTATAACTTACAATGGCCAGTAGCTTTATACTCTTGCTGAAGAAACATTACTAGTTAACAGTTAGAATTAACGTAGTTGCTACCGTGATTTCATCATGTTCTTATGATGTCTGTTTTTCATTCCACAGGTGGCAAGAACAGGGAGGATAGCGTTGGTGCGTGAATCTGGCGTAGACTCCAAATATCTCAGAGGATATTCTTTTCCTATATAAGTTCGGCTCCTGGGAAATTGGCGAACGCCATTTTATGCATAGTTTAAGTTCAGGCTTCTGCACATGGGTTGTATATGTTTTGGCACGACGGGTAGACTGAATAGTGGTCTCAGATATACCGTAAAGCACTGTTGTGCAGCTTTCAAATTTTGTTTACTTTTCCCCTCATTGTCTTTGAACATTTGATTGCGTTTTATTGTATTTCATTTTGGATGAAGTGAACAAAATCTTTTTGTCCAAGTATGAATTAGATAAAGTCTATTTTTCTTGAAAAGCATTGCATCTAACGTTGATCAGGCCACATGTAGATGTTGCCTAATTAAGGCAATATTTTCATTAGGGCGATAAGGATCCTTTAACATAGGAAAAAAGTTAAAACATCAAGTCTTAATTGAATTGAACTAATCTAAGCTAAATCTAATTAAGTGAAAATTTGTCAGGGAAGTCAAGAAACTAATGCAGATAAAAGAAACAGAAAAAAATAAAGAAGCTAGTCCCACCTCAACATGACATTCTTTCTTTGACTATCAGCATGCGATGATGCGAATAATCGCACCAAAATTTAATCCTTCTTTCCCATTACAATGTTAACTTTCTAGTTTTGCCTAATTGCCCTGCCTCCGCCCCTTATTCTATTTCTGCATAGAGTTTCTGGAGCTATTGAAGTTTGTGATTAGATCATCTTCAAAACCTGAAGTGAGGAGTAACTTCATGTAGCTATAAGTTATCACAATGATTTGAAGTTATATACAGATTTTTGTTTTTTTCACTTGTACGTTCGCTTGCTACACTAATTGTTTTCTTTTCGTCAATATTCAGGTGCATATCTGGTTAGGCATGATCTTCAGTTTCCTCCCAGGAAGTTGCTTGTAAAGGAGGAGTAAATGATCTTCTATATGTGGTCTGATTTGATGAAAATGGTAAGCAATATGCATCCTCTATATCCTTATTTACAATTTTTTTTTCTGGATTAAGTAGTTAATGTTTGCATTATAAGCGTTGAGTGGGAAAGTTGAATGTTAATGCTGAAGTAATTTCTGGTTTTGTACGTGTTCAATCAACTTCTTGATGCTGGAGAAACCTTGCCAAGTTTTTGGTTTTAGAGAAACTGTTAGGGAAAGGCAGGGGTGTGTTTATTTCGTAAAAAAGAAAACACTGCTCAATCCTTAAATAAGGAACCGACCGTAGTGTAGGCCCACTGTACATATAGACACGCTAGTCTCTGAATCTTGATTTGATCTTTGATAAACTATAAAACAAGAAAGAGGACTAAGACGTGTGTGGTAGCAAATTGAAAGTTGTAATGGCCCGGCATCCTATTTCAACTCAAACTTTCATCTTCATTGCGAGTTTAACTATCAATATTGGAAAATACAAGCCATCACTTTGACTTAGTACAGATGGCTTAATTCTTCATTCAGACATGAAACTACTAACTTCTTTTTTTTAACAGTCTTACTAACTTCCTCTTACTCCTGAAAACAAAAGCTAAAGCACAGATGGCTGAGTTCTTGCTTGCATTTGCTGTGGAGCAAATCTTGAAGAAGGTGGGTTCTATTGCCGTTGATGATAGTACTCGAGCTTGGGGACTGAAGAGTGATCTACAGAAGCTGAGTCAGACAACAAGGCGGATTCAAGCTGTGTTGCAAGATGCTGAGGACAAGGAAGCAGCTGATGATCGCGTCAAGCCTTGGCTGCTTAAGCTCCAAGACATAATTTATTCTGCTGATGATGTGCTTGACGAGTTCTCCTATGAAATTCTCCGCCGCAAAGTTGAGATTCAACGCCAACTGAAGCTGAGAGTTTGCAACTTTCTTACTAGCAGGAACCACATTTTATTCCTTTTGAAAATGGCCCAAAAGGTGAAGAAGATCAATCAGTCCTTGGCTGAAATTGAAAAGCAAGCCATAGGCGAACTTGCACTAAGCGGCATAGCTAATGTAGATCGTGGAATTGTTCTGAGTAACAAGCTGGATCGAGTGACTGACTCTTTTATCAATACATCAGAATCAATGATAGGAAGAACAAGTGAGGTGGAAGCAATCATCAACATGTTGAAGGTAAGTTCATCGAATCCTCCACTTCTTACTATTATTTCTGTAGTTGGAATTGGTGGGCTTGGAAAGACAACTTTAGCCAAATTGGTTCTTGAGGAAGTGAGAAAGAAGAATCTTTTTGACGAGACAATATGGGTGTTTGTTTCTGATACTTTTGATGATAAGATAATTTTAAGAGGAATTCTGGAAACTCTGGACAAAAGCACGGGTGGATTGAGCAGTATTGACGCCATACTTCAGCATCTCCAAAAGAGGTTGGAAAATAAGAGATTCCTTCTCGTGCTTGATGATGTATGGAATGGAAATCCTAAAAAATGCAATAGTTTGAAGCAGCGTTTGCAAAACATTTGTAGAAGCAATTGCAATTTTATCATTGTTACGACAAGGAGCAGAAGCGTTGTGAACATAATGGAGACTAGTCCTCACCATGTGCTGGAACTGACACAACTACAAGATGAGGAATGTTGGCTCATCATCAAAGAAAAGGTGATTGGAAAGGAAGGAGAGTCAATAACTAGAGAGTTGGAAGCTATCGGCATTGAAATCGCAAAAAAATGTGGAGGGGTGCCATTGGCTGCAAAGGTTTTAGGGGGAACATTGTGTTCTTAAAGGAAGAAAGAAGAAGGTTGTCAATAAAAAATAGTAGTATATGGAAAGCAATAGGGAAAGATAATGAGATCTTACCAATATTGAGATTGAGTTTTGATCATCTACATCCACCTCTCAAACCGTGCTTTGCATATTGTTCACTTTTTCCTATAGATTTCATATTCGAAAAGAAAAATTAATTCAGCATTGGATGGCTGAAGGCTTTCTTTATGCAGCAACATCAACAGATGAAGCTAAAAGTGTAGGATCAATGGAAGATGTTGGCGATGAATATCTCGGTAACTTTCTTGCCAACTCCTTTTTCCAAGATGTTAAAGTGGACATGTATGGTAACATTATTGAATGTAAGATGCATGATCTTTTACATGATCTTGCGTTGTCTGTTTCCAACTCTGAACTTATAGAACCAAATGATGGTTCGATTTGCATTTCTATCACAGCTGATGGTCGGCGACTGAGTTTGTTCTCCAATGTTGAACGAGGTCCAAAATTGGAGTTGGTTAGAGAAAGGGCAAGACATTTACGTTCTTTGCTCTCCAATGTTGATGTCTTTCATATGTTGCCTAACTTCAAAAGCTTGCGATCTTTAGACATGTCTGATGCGAACGTTTATGAGCTACCAGCCGTAATCGGAAGGTTGAAGCATTTAAGATATGTTGACATCTCTAAGAATATTTGGATAAAAGGGTTGCCCGAGTCCATCACGAAGCTTTATAATCTGCAGACTTTTAGATTTTTATTCTGTACGGGTCTTAGAGAGCTCCCTAAAAACATCAACAATCTGGTTAGCTTAAGGCATATTCACTTTATGATTCTGATGCCTTCTAAAGTGGGATGCTTGACAAGTCTTTGTACGTTGCCATTATTTGTTGTGGGACTAGAAGAAGGTGACAGAATCCAGGAACTAGGAGGGTTAACTAAATTAAGAGGTGAATTACGGATTTCTAAACTAAAGAAGGTGAGAGATGGAGAAGAAGCAAAGAAAGCAAACTTCAAGGAGAAGAAACTATCTAAATTGAGATTGATGTAACAAAATGACGACGACCACGACGGCAGAGAAGGGTCTCCCTCTTTCAACAAATGTAACCATGAAGATGTGTTGGAAGGTTTGCAACCTCCCCCGAGCATACAGAGCTTGACAATTGAGTGTTATACGGGTAAGCGATTTGCAAAATGGATGTCTATGGAAAGCAGTGATTCTTTATGTCCATTGAAAGAACTAGTGAAGCTGAGTTTGTTGAATTGCAAGAAGTGTAAGATAATGCCAACCCTGGGCCATTTTCCTCATCTTAAAATTCTTAAGATATCTAAGATGGATAAAATAAGGTGAATAGGCAGTGAGTTTTATGGAGAAAGTAACAGATATGTGACTTTGTTTCCATCATTGGAAGAATTCTCTATAAGCAATATGGAGTCTAGTTGAATGGGTGACACCAGCAGGAATTGAAGGAACCCTGGAGGTGTTTCCTGCACTAGAAAACTTGCACATTTCAGAATGTCCCTGTTTAGCAAGCATCCCTTTGAGCCATCTCTCATCACTTGTGAGAGTGACTATTGATGGTGGTTGTGACATGCAATATTTATCAAACGAATTCCAAAAACTCACTCTTCTTGAACATCTAAAAATAATGAGATGTGGAAATTTGGTGTCCATTTCAAGCCTACAAGACCTGAAACATCTTAAAAAGATGGATTTGTAGGTGTCCTAGCTTGATATCTCTTCCAATGGACTTGACCTCTCTTGAGCGTCTCAGGATCTCTGGTATTGGTAGTTTCTCATCAAATGCATTTCGTAGACTATCATTATTTAAATATTTAGAAAAATCTAAGGACTATATGGAGGAGTCCATTCAAAATATTGAAGACCTCTCCTCTCTTAAAGGCTTGAGGATAGAGTGACATCCAAATTAACAAGATTAGAGATTTGGGAATGTCCCCATCTGAATGAAAGGTTTGGCAGGATGGTGGAGCTGACTGGACCGAAGTTTCTCACCTGAAATTGTGAACAAGTCCAGAAATATCATATTGAGAGGTGAGTCATGTCTCATAAAAGTCATCCCTTCTTGGGCGAACAAGTTACATTTGATTAATTCTGAAATTCATATTCTGTTTTTACCAGTTTTCTAGATGATGAACATTTTAGTAAATTCTCTCTTCCCAGTAACTATTATAGCTTTGTAATGTATTATTTCTTGCATGAAAAGAAATCTATGTTTCTCTTAATTATTTTGGCTTAATCTTTCCTTCCCCTTCTGCGTAACAACAATGATTTGTTTTACTATTGAAGTTGCACCAATTTTTTTTGTCAATCTTCATATAACCTGTTCCCTCTTCTGTTGGCTGTTTAGGCATCAGTTTTCAAGAAGTTACTTCCTGGTTGTAAACGAGGAGGAAATGAATGACCTTACAGTTGTCTGATTTGATGGAAAATTGTAAGCAAACCGCAGCCTCTAGATCCTCTCTTGAGACACTTTTCCCTAGTTCCTAGTTGTAATCAGTGTTTGCAGATTATATTGAAGTCTCCTCTTCTCTCAGGTCTTATTATTCCTTCTCTGGTGTTGCTGTAGGTTGAAGAGCTCTGTTCTTAAGGTGTAAAATCAAGAATGGTTCCATGTTAATTGGAAGTTAAACAATGCTCGCTAAGTAAGAAAATTTCTTTGATACTTCTGTTGCTTTTCATTATAAGCCTTTCGACTATAAATCGCCTTCTTGTGTTCCATATTCTTTTTTGTGAATAAACTCAAGAACAGTACTGTGCATGTCTGGACATTTATGTTTAGGTGATGAAAAACTAAATTTTATAAATGCTACAGGAATGTTAAAGGATCAAGTTGAATCTCTTGAATTGCAAGCACTAACGACTGTTCATCAAGTTATGTCAAGTTTATCTTACTTTTTATTGCTCAGATTGCTTTCTTATTTCAGGTTAGTGAAATTTTTCTATATGACCATTGGTTTGTACCTCATTGGCATTGAAGTCGTCTCAAACACTAATGAGTTGAGAGCGGAGAAAATAAAATGAATTATAATTTTTCATATATGATATGCAAATTTATTTAGAATAATTGTGATCAAACTAAGACCCAATCCCTGCGTTGGTTTTGAAGGATACTGATAATGCTCCACAGTTCCATAAATGAGGATCAATATGCTGTTCTACTTGTGAGTTTATATATGCTGCCAACCTACTATAACTAGTAGCTTTATGTTCTTTTGTCTAAGTTCCAAGTTCGTCACACAAAGGGTGCGTAGACTGAAGTGGTCTCAGATTAGTAGTTACTCAGAGCATTCTTGTGTATCTTGTATAAGTTTTGTTCGTTTTTCCACTTAAACGTCTTTGAACATTTAATTCCACTTCATTGTATTTCATTTGGACGAGGTAAATAAAATCTTCTTTGCTTCAGATACATCAAATCCATTGGCACTACATTGTATAAGGTTTTTGTTTGTTTTTGTTTTTAATGTACTGGATGTATGAAAACATCAGTTGGGGACAAACAAGGAGAACTGGATGGTTTAAACATTTTAGTTGCCTGCACTCATCAATATTCACTAGTTTCTACCATGAAATCTATGCAAAGTTGATCAATTAAGAGATAGTTAAGATCAGGTAGAAAAGAATTTGCATTACAGTGATCAAATCAAAAGGCTTCTTACATTCATTCACCAGCTTTGCGAACTGAGTCAAATGCCTATTGTCAGACTATCAACTATTTATATTGTAATTTAATGATCAAATGCATGGTTTTTTGTTGGTTAATGTACTATTTGTGCGCAATTAATGGATGATGCGTATATATTGATATTAACATTTGAGATTCGTTTTATAAACGAATTTACTGAATTAAAAAACCCAATAAACTGAAATATGTTTTGGTTTGGTTCATCAAAAGGTTTCGGTTTGATCGGTTTAGTTTGTTTTAGCAATTCGGTTATGTGTTTTTGCACTAGAAATTTACTGATTGATGCCATACATGATACATATGGTAAGTGAATCAGTTTTGGCTCTTCGAGCATTTTGTTTGACCTGCTATAGTAGCTGACAGGAAGCCTAGCAAGGGGGACTCTGAGCCTCTGCTTCTTCTGTGTTTTTTTGGGTATGTTCTTAAAGACTGATAAAGGACTAAGGTATTGCATTTGGGAGCTTGTTAATGACTCATCTGCAGTGCTTAATGTTGTTGTGGGGCTTTTTGCCCTTTGGACTCTCTCTTTTTCTCTAAGCTTTCTGAGTTTGCACATTGGCTCAGTTATTTTCTGCTCCATTTTTTTTGTCATCAGAGTGCAGCAGTTTGGCATGCAGAAATTGAGGACATTCCTTCATATAATTACTGTTGTGCCTAGCACTGATGAATCAATCAGCAAGTTGTTACAGCAGATTTATAAGGTTAGAGACCTTCACATGCTGAGGAAACTCCAATGCCGATTGTAAGGTGTCACATTCTGCCAGCAAAACCTGGAAAGGGTTTTTATTCTTCTTCCCTTGTATTCTATTATTTTATAAATCATTTAGATCAAAGCAATGAGTCTTCTAGTTTTGCATTTATTTTCAAGGTTCTCAGAGTCAAACCGTCAAATTTAAGGGATCATTGTATTGTGACTTGTATGCTTGTGATACAATAGAAATTTGATTTTTGATAAATCCTTTAGACCCGGGATCTTACCCAATTGCCTTTTATATATATATATATATATATATATAGAATTTCTTGTAATTTTATAAATTAGATTTTAAAATATCATGGGGTGATTTCACAAAAAAAGTATTAATAATTTTTTTATAATAATTTTTAAATCTTTAAATTAAAAAAAAAATAATTAAATTTTTAATTTGACCTATTGACTGTCAGTTATTGTGACAAAATATAAATCAATAAACACGAACTAATTATTAATTATTTTTATTTTTTTTGCCGTGTACAAGCCACCGACTTTGACTTTGTTTTTTCAGGAAAAAACAGACTTTGACTTAGCTTTGCCCGCCAATAACGCAGCACAGGTATCCTCCTTACTTGATCAGTCATATTACAAGAAGAAAAGAAACAAAGTTAAACTATCAACTCTTTCTCACACTTGAAAACTAAGGTAAAGCAAAAATGGCCGCTGGGTTCGTGCTTATGTTTGGTGTGGAGCAGGTCTTGAAGAAGGTGGGTTCTATTGCCATTGATGAGATTACAGGAGCTTGGGGATTGAAGAAGGATCTTCAGAAGCTGAGTGAGTCAACCAAGAGAATTCAAGCTGTGTTGCAAGACGCAGAAAACAAGCAAGCAGCTGATGAACGCGTCAAGCCTTGGCTACTTAAGCTCCAAGACGTGCTTTATTGTGCTGACAATTTGCTGGACGAGTTCTCTTACGAGGTTCTCCGCCGCAAAATTGAGATTCCACACCAACTCAAGCTGAAGGTATGCGACTTTGTTTCCCACAACAATCCTGTTTTGTTCCGACTAAAAATGGCCCACAAAGTGAAGAAGATCAATGAGTCCCTAGCCGATATTGAAAAGCAAGCCACAAGTGAACTTGCTCTCAGAGGCATTGCTGCTGCAGATCGTGCTGTTTTTCCGAATAACCAGTTGGATCGAGTGACAGACTCGTTTGTTGACAAATCCGAACCGCCAATTGGAAGAGCTAGTGAAGTGGAAGCAATCATCAATATGCTGCAGGTTAGCTCGTCCAATCCACCTCCTCTTACTGTTATATCTATAGTTGGATTTGGTGGTCTTGGAAAGACAACGTTGGCCAAACAGGTTCTTGATAAAGCAAAAAAGAAGAATCTTTTTGATAAGACAATGTGGGTGTGTGTTAATGGTTCTTTCGATGATAAGATGATTTTAAGAGGGATGTTGGAGACTTTTAACATAAGCATAAGTGGGTTAACTACTATGGAAGCTATACTGAGTGATCTCCAAGAGAGGATGGGAAATAAAAGATTCCTACTTGTCCTTGATGATGTGTGGAACGAAGACTCCAAAAGGTGGGATTGTTTTAAATGTCGATTGCAGAATATTTGTGAAAGCAATGGTAATTATGTTATTGTCACGACAAGGAGTAAGGGCGTGGCAAATGTATTGGAGACTAGTCCTCAATATTTGGTGGAATTAAAACAATTAACAGACGAGGAATGTTGGTTAATTATTAAAGAAAAGGTGCTCAGAAAGGGAGGAAAATCAATTATACCTAAAGAGTTGGAGACAATTGCGATTGAAATTGCAAAAAAATGTAGCGGGGTGCCATTGGCTGCAAAGGTTTTAGGGGGCACATTGTCTTCTAAGAAGAAGGAAGAATGGTTATCCATAAGTAATAGTAACGTGTGGGAAGCAATGCAGGAAGATGACGAAATCTTGCCAATATTGAGATTGAGCTTTGATCATCTTCATCCACCTTTAAAGCCATGTTTTGCATATTGTTCACTTTTTCCTAAAGATTTTGTGTTTGAAAAAGAAAAATTAATTCAGCTTTGGATGGCCGAAGGATTTCTTTACACAACATCAAGAAATAGAAGCAGAACCATCAGATCAATGGAAGATGTTGGTGATGAGTATTTCAACACCTTACTTAACAATTCGTTTTTCCAAGATGTTAAAGTGGATAAGTGGGGAAACATTATAGCATGTAAGATGCATGATCTTTTACATGATCTCGCACTGTCAGTTTCTAACACCAAAATGTTAGAACTGAGTGATATTTCGAGTTGCATTTTGAGGACATCTGATGGTCGACGGTTGAACTTTGTTGTTCACAGTCGACTAGATCTTTGTGTTCAAGAATTTGTAAGAGATGGAGGAAGAAAATTATTCTCTCTTTTTTCCAATGTTGATGTCTTTCATGCATTCCCCAACTTCAAAGCATTACGGTCTATGACCATCTCTCATTCCAAGCTTAAAGAGCTGCCGGCCAAAATTGGAAAGTTGAAGCACTTGAGATATCTTGACATCTCAATGAATGACAGGATACAAGTGTTACCGAATTCCATCACGGAGCTTTACAATTTGCAGACATTAAGACTCATTGATTGTAAGAGGCTAAAAAGGCTTCCCAGCAACATAAAAAATTTGGTGAGCTTGAGGCATATTCACTTTAATAATAAGAATCTAATGCCTTTGATAGTTGGGTGCTTGACTAGTCTCCAAACCTTACCTTTATTTGTTGTGGGACTTGTGGAGGGCTCTAAAATTCAGGAACTAGAAGACTTAAATGAGTTGAGGGGTGAATTACGGATTTTTAATCTCGATCAGGTGAGAGGTGAAGAAGAAGCAAAGAAAGCGAACTTGAAGGAGAAGAAATTATCCAAGCTGAAACTGATATGGCAACATTATGATGATACACAAGTGGATGTGCTGGAAGGTCTGCAACCTCCTCCAAGCATACAACAGCTGACAATTGAGAATTATATGGGTAACCAATTTCCTAAATGGATGTCTATGAAGATCAGGGATTCTCTGTGTCCGTTGAATGAACTGGTGCAGCTGAGGTTGATGAATTGCAAGAATTGTGGGACAATGCCAACGCTGGGGCATCTTCCTTATCTTAAAATTCTTGAGGTATCTGAGATGGATAATATAGAATGCATAGGTAGTGAGTTCTATGGTGAAAGTGACAGAAGGGTGGCTTTGTTTCCAGCACTGGAAAAATTCATTCTGTGCAGATTGAAGAATCTAGTTGAATGGACGACAGCATCAGTTAGAGCCACTGAGGCATTTCCTTCACTGCAGCAGTTATATATTAAAGAGTGTTCTCGTCTGGTAAGCATCCCTGTAAGCCATCTCTCATCACTTATAAGTTTGAGTATTTATGGCTGTGGTGACATGCAATATTTGTCAAAAGAATTCCAAAAACTTACGCTTCTTGAACAGTTATGAGTAAGAGGGTGTAAGAAAATGGTGTCCCTTTCAAGCCTACGAGACCTCAGCTCTCTGAAAAAGATGGTGATTTATGGGTGTGTCAGGTTAACATCTCTTCCAACAGGCTTGACCTCTCTTGAGCGTCTTGTTATCTCTTCTTGTGGTAACTTTTCATCAGATGCATTTCGTGGACTATCATCTCTTGAATATTTAGAAATATCTGGGGGGTATCTAGATTCCATTCCAAATGTTGAAGACCTCGTCTCTCTTAAAAGATTGGAGATAGAGTCATGTCCAGAATTAACATCTCTTCCTGCAAAGTTACACTTGATCACTTCCCTTCGGACACTCTACATTGCGGA
>CAODLS014116103.1:0-18813 GCA_948243855.1 Flueggea neowawraea | reverse complement strand
AAGAGGGGAAGTTTGTTTCTAGACGCATTTGCACTAGTCTCATAAGTTTTCTTAGCTAGCTCTCATGTAATCTGTCATATGATGGGTGAACTATGAGTAAAACTTTCGTGAGATCGAGAAGTTCGAAAGCAGCGATTGTGTAGTTACAAACTAGGAGAAAGGCATACGTTCCAGCAGATTGTACTGTTGTTGCATACACTATGATAGAATGGAGCTGTTATGCAAGAGACACCTTCTTGCAGGATTGATTAAGGAGCTGTTATATATCCCTTACAGGTGTATAACAATTATGCTCTTATCATATGCTGGTCGCACGATCTATTTGCTTGTATGAAAAAAGGATCGAGCATAGTTATGTGAGTGCTAACCATGTTACATGATGATGTACCATTCCTTCATGTGCAAGTAAGAGATGTTGGAAAAAGCGGTCCGCCTATAACGGGTGACCGAACTCGGTTGGTCAAAGTGTGAACCAGGATGATAGATCGAGACCAATTGGCGAGCCCAATTGAAATGAGCCCTTATGACCCATGTGCAAAGCCCATTGGGCTTATGGCCCATTAGGCTCATTTGGATGCTTATATATTAAGCATGAAAGGAAGAGTTCTTCTATTCTTCCATTTCCACAAAAACATGAGAGAGAGGGAGGAAAGGAAGAAGAGAAATTTTCTTCCTCCATGTTGTACCTCTCTCTTTACTCGTCCTTCGTCTGTCGACGGTCCCGATCCGCGTGGCATCTAAGCTGCGAAACATACGAGCACTCTCGTGTCCAACCCGATCGTGGTTTGCTAGCGAGACCAACATCGAACCGATTATGACCTTTGTCTTCTGCTGTTGGTTGGGTCGAGTTTCCGCAGGAATCGAGGTAGGTAACTCGAACCTACTATTATATATTGTTTATTTGTTAAACCGGTAGTTAGATTCCTTTATGGATGATGATAATGATATAACTATTTGAAATGGAGGGAGACATAATCCTTGAGTTCTTGAAAAATAAAAATGGACTAGACTTCTCCATTATATCTTTACAACCATCACTTCCCTAAGCTGATTCTTAGACAGACAACTAATTGACAAAGAGTAACAGTTGCTTATAAATAGTGGAATCTTCAATACTACTCACTATTATTTTACATCTTATATTACTAATCTTTTCTCAATTGTTTTTCATTTTTAATTTATTTCTGCATGAATCTTCCTCCGATGTCAGTATATCATGATAATTAAAGGAACTAGTTATGACTAATTAATCCATATAACTAATTTTAGGAAACTTATGTAATGACTAATTAGTTGTGACATTACAAATTTACTGATAATTTATTAGTATATATTGTTCTGATAAAAAAAAAGCCTAATATGTAAACCCAAGTTGTTTTGTGTTCTTAACTGACATTTTGGACTTCTCGATCGTTCATTTTGTTCCCTCGTCTTTTTTAAAACATAGGATATAAGGACTCATATGTTGACATGGTAATAAGAGAGAAATTTTTTAAAAAAGAGACACATGAATGAGTTAAAATTGTAGTAGCTAGATTGTATGTGGATAAAATGATAAAAAAAAAAACTCCTCCGTTAAACATCTTTCCACCACGCATTATCACAACTATTACCACATAAATGCAGTATAAGCGTGTTTTGGATCCCTTATGTTGTATGTTTTAAACAAAATTAGTGACAAAATAAACGATTAATAAGTTCGATATGACAGGGGAAAAAGGAGCCAAATTTAGATTATGAATTAGGACACATAAAAAAGGTTAATTAAAAGAAAACATGAGACGTGATTTTTAAGGACTAATAGGAGTGTGAAAGAAAAAAGAGGGGTGCTTTGCTTTTGTTATGAGATGGTAATGGTTGCTTGGCCCATGCACAACTAGTCGGAAACATAAGCACATGGATATCTAATGAGTTTTCACTTAACTCGCAACTAAACTTGCTTCCGCAACCTTTTTGTCTTGTCAAACCAACAAATGATTATGAGTCATGGCACTACACATCGTCCTTTATCATGACGTTTGCTTACCGTAAATGGAAGCTTAACATCTCATTAACAATCATTATGCACCTCTAATACTTGTGTTAGTTCTTTATAAACTTAATCCTCCCAATACGGGTCGTTAAGCAGCAAAGCATGTGTAACAGTAAGACTAGTAACACTGTGATTCAAGCTATCACCATAAAGGCCCCATAATATAGGTGAAATATTCTTTCTTCCAACATTGCATCATATTTTTCATAATTACACGGTTGCGTTTGGCATAGGGAGGGAATGATTATCAACTTTCTTCCAACATTAACATGATTGCCTTTCATTTCGGTGGATAGAAAGAGATTAACGCCTTCAAAAGATGATGTTAATGTTGTGTAGTCGAGTCTTCTCAAAACTCAAATGGAGTCACTGTGGAAATTGTGTGTACGTAAAGCTCTAATTGGACCATTCATAAACTGATTTTGATTACACTTATCTAATCTGTTTATCAGAACAGGACGACATTGAAGAAAATCTTGTACACTTCATGTATAGCATATTATCACACGCTCACCAATGTCTAATCCATCTCTACAGCCCTATGTAATTTTGTCCTCTGAACTTATTTCTCCACCACCACTCAATTCATCACCACCAAGTAATTGGAATAATAAGGATTCTTTTGTACAAAAAATTCATGATGACTTTCTTGTATCAATTATTTATAGAATAAATCTCTGGAAAAATAGAAATTAATCAAATAATTATAAATTGTAAAATAGATGTGAGATTTGAATATTCCGTAATTAGAAAAAATATAATTATATTGTTATTACTACCAGTGACAAGTGAGTAGTTGTGACTTGTGAGTTGTCAATATATACAGATACAGTCCATTTAGTTCTGAATGATTAAATGATAATTTTGGCTTAAATATTTATCTGAATGTGTGGCGCCCTTATTATAGATCAGCAAGCAATGCACATTTATATATTGCACTTATTAAAACAGATTCTGAATTAAGAATTTGATGCAACCATGTATCCACCAAAAAGGAAGAAGAGATTACGAAAGCAATTGAAGTTTTGTGTTCTCATCTTAACAGCTTCATTCTTATTCATCACTGAAGAAATCAACAATCCAAATGTGGTGTGGTGACGGCACGAATGTGCCAACCCCAACTGGTATCATCATTGCTTTATTAGGCCGAAGTGAGCGAGTCCAAATATAAACCAAAGATGGAAATTTGGGCTGAAAAAAAAAAAGGATCCATGCCTTAGAAAAAGATGGCCCGAGTTAATGTCGACGGGTTCCCTCCTTGTCTCTAACCAACGGGCGAGCCCAATGGTTACCGCCATTGACATGAAAGAAATGATGATTAAGGGAACAGGGTGGATGGAAAGTGGTAGATTAATTTAGCAGTGGCAATGGAAACAAAGTGATAAAAGGCGACTCAGAACCGTTAATATCAGCGAAAAAGAGAGCATTTTTTTGAGTGTTCTGGTCCCCAATACGTGTTTGACTGGTAGCCATAACCAAATTCCTCACTTTAATTATTTATCTAACCCCTTCTCTTTTGTTTTTTTTTTCTTTTATGATATATATATATTTATTTTATGGCGATGTGAATCGCGAATGAACGGGATCCAAATGAGTGAATTTAGAAATAAACTTGCATATGGTAATGAGATAGATGACTGATGGTGAGATACAGTCTGTCACGCACTGTTTTAGTTCTTTGTTGCCCTCCCCTCCCCTGGCCTATCCCTATCTATGTTCTGTTGTTTTCCAGTCTTTTCTTTTTCTTTTTCTTTGCTTTGTTTGATGTTTTAGTTGCCAACTATGCTCTATTAATCATTCTTTTCTTTCCCTTTCTTTTATTTTTCAGTCTTAAAAGATCGAATCTTTTATCTTCAATGTAGCCTTTCTACTTTGAAGCCATCAAGCCCAGATAACAAGTAACAACCATCTCTCGCTCTCTCTCTCTTCCTGTTGCTTTATTCATGGCTACTGCTGAAACTACTCCTTCACAGCACACTCCATCTTCAGACGATCAGGTATCCCCCCTCTCTCTCTCTCTCTCTCTCTCTCTCTCGCTCTCTTTCTACATACGTGACATATGAGTATTGATATGATCAACTTTTTCTTTCTGTATTCATTTTTATCCGATAAGTGAAAGAAACTTCTTTGATTTTCATGTTCTAAGGTACCATCTTTGATGTTTAAGTGATACCCATGTATGATCTTGATCGTTTTCTTTAATGGATGATGGAACCAATATGAACTTTTGATGTATAGCTCTTGGATGAAGACGATCAACTTTTGATGTATGTCTTGAACTGGTGGTAGCGTCTTAGATTAAGTTGATATCTTTTTGCTTCACCCTGTCGAGTCTGGAATAATATTTGATGGTATTCGACTTTTAGCAAGCTTCTCACACAGAATCTATTGCTGTTCGTGATTGGATAAGGATATGTTGTTGCTATCAATATACATAATGAAGTTTTAACAATTTTTTGGAATATAAAAAACGCTTACTCTAGATTTTAAAATGATTTGTTTCCAATTTTTCTATTATTTTTTAATTAAATTAATTAATAATTGATTACTATATTAATTACTATAATTTAAGCTGGTCTAAAGTTCAAAGGACAGTTTAGTTTCATTTATCATGTCCATAAAAAGTTCACAATCCGCCTCAAATTGATTTTTTCAATTGTTACTCCACATCATAATCAATAACCCATGGCATTACATTTACAGTCTATAATGGATTCCTCCATCTTTAATTTAGAAAAGAGGGTGTTGAGCACATTTTTTTATAGTAATTTTTTAGTTAGCCAGTGGGATGAAAAATACATTTTATGGCAATCTAATAGTAGTTGAAAACAATAGAAATAAAAAATCTTCTATAATAATACTTAAAACCAAGCTAATTTTTTAAGAATATGAGGAGTCATCCCGCTGTAGATTGTGAGATAAGATACTTGCTATTTTTTTCCTTGTTAATCTTGGTTTATTTTGTGCAAATTAATCAATTGACCACTTATGATTTGAGAGCTGTTCTTTAGCGGGTAGTCTAGCCTATTGTTTCATTTTTTTCGTTTCTCTTTGGTGACTTCCGTTTCATTTATCAAATAGAGCAGTGGAGAGTTTTTAATGGCATTGAATTACACCATCTTAATTACTCCCTGATTAATTCCTAATAACCCAATTATGTGTGACCTTTGCAAGCCACGGTAATAAAGGGTTTTGGTGCCTAAATGATGGTGGGATCAAATTCAGATTAAAAGTTGCAGCTTTGTTTCAAGCCAAATTTCTGGTGCGTTCAAACTACGGCCTAATTCTCGGTATTAGCTTCACACTCGGTTTCACCAGCAACTTAATCTCTCTGTTTTATGCCTAGCATTCGGTAAAAAAAATATTATTTTTACAAAGTAATAATACGAAATTCATTGATAGTAGTCAATTATAGCTGTGAGACTTGAGAGGTTACGGTTCGATTGTGGGTGGAAGCAAATAAAAAATGACTTATATATATAAAAAAAAAAAAGTAAGAATACAAAGTTGTAAATAAATTGTCAACAGTGTTACTCCACCAAATTCACTTCCTTCTACAATTAATGTTGGCCTTTGTTTTCATGCTCCGAGTTGTTTGTACTTTCTTTATTAATTTCTTGAATTACTTTCTATGCTGGTCTAGATTACTTATGTCAGATTTTGAATTGGATCTTTGTGAAGTTTCAAACTTTAAAGTTTGGGAATTTTGATTCTTGATTGAAATATATGTTTTTTTTTTTGTTTTTCTCTTAAGTTGAAGTTGGGGTTCGAGAATTTTGAGTGGTTGTGAGTAGTGATTCGAATTTGATTAGGGTTGTGAGTATTTAAAGGAATTCATGAACTGGATATTAAGATTAAAGCTGATAGAGGTGGCGCTCCACAACAATTTGCTCTATTTCCCCCCCTCATTGTCACTTCTCATCTTTTCTATTTTTTTGGATTTAATTTGAGGAAGGCAACTCGACAGTATTTAAGGATACCAACAATATAAACTGTACCATAATGGATTTATCTTATAATTATTCTTATGTCTCTGTTCTATTATAATTTATGACATCACTTGATGTCATTTTTATATCGAATTTTTTCCTTTGAATGCAAAATTATTTGCGATTAGAAAGAGCACCATACTCTTTAAACCCAAACTTAAGTTGTTGGTGATGAGACTACATGTGTTCTTTAGGTTGTAACTCCTTAACTAGAGTGTTCTGAAGGCTATTAGGACTGCATGTTTCTCAATTTTTTTTAATATGAGGTTTATATATCATGATATTCTTTATTCTTAGAAATTTAATTGGTCTGAGACAAACTAAGACAATGTTGCAGTTAACATTGTGTGCTTTTAAATTGTGTTTATAAAACTTAAATTGGGAGTAGACAATTTCTTGAAAATTTTAATCTCAAACTCAATTCTCAAAAACTAAAAATTTATGCATGATTTTATTTACTTTTTCTTTTCCCAAATATATAATCCATTACATCATTAAAAATATTATAGGTGCTACAGTAGTGCATGACTGTGGGTACGCATTCTAGTTCTAGTAAATAATGAAAGCTGAGCTATTTTTTTAAAATGTTAAGAGGATTTTCGCACTAGATTTCAAGATAACTAGAATGTAAATATCTTGTTAAGTCTTGCTGAATCTAATTAATGTATATGTCCATTCAATTCAATTTAATATTAATTGGAGTTTATTATGAGAGTTTATTCTTTTAGAATGTCAAGAGTGATTATTTTATTTATTTTTTAGATAATTTCTTTTTCAAATTCTTTTTGTTAAATCTTAGTTTATTATGAGAAAACTTATTAATTAATCATTGTATTGCATTTGTATTTTGTGTAATAAGCACATCTGTTATTGAAAAAAAAAATTCTCTTAGATTTTATTTCCTTGTTTGTTGAATTTTGTGACGTTTTTCTCTCTTTTTTTTAGCGAGAATGGAAAGGGTTTAGATTAAAGATCTTATTAGAAAATTTTGTAATTAGTTTCAAAAAATTAATTTATTCCAACAATTATTCAAAGCCGACACAAAATTTAAAAAATCAATTAAAATTCTTATGAATGTAAACTTAAATAAATTGTATTTTTTATTAAAATTTATTGCTAAATTTTTTAATTACCATTCATTTACGGTGAAAGTCGCGCGGGTGCATAAACTAGCAGGTACTGAACCACTATTAAATATACACATCTATACATTTATTTTGTAAGCTTCTGGTCAATTGTGTAGTGTTTATCTTTGCCACCAGATTGACTTACTCCTCTCAGAATTAAAATAAAATTTATTTTCTTCTCGGAAATTAAAAAAATATTATTTTCTTTAATACATATCAATCAAACTAAAGCTACAAAAATCACATTTCATCAAACTCTCATCATTAGTTCAGTGGGAGCGGTCAGTTTAAGATGCCGTGCATTGTAGTTTTTTGGACTACAAGAACAAGTTTTACATACTTAAAGATCCTGTGGCACATTATGGACGAAAAGGTGATTGATGCTGCACTTCTTATTATTAAAAAATTGTCTGCGTTAATTTATGAATATATTTATGCTACCAGTGCTTTGGTGTTTATTGTTAAATGAAAGAAATGTATGAATTTTCTATTTGGTTGTTGAAATCAAACTCATTTTCATTCATTGCAATTTGCAGCCAATTGAGAACAAGGTGAAGGATGAAGAACCAAAGCCCATAGAACAAGAAACCAGGAAACTAGATGAAGAAGATAAGGCCGAAGCCGAGGAACTCTCGAGCCAAGCACCTGCATCGACTAAACCAGAAGGAGAAGCAGAGGTTAAGCATGAAGAGCCTCCAACGGTTGAGAAGGTTGATGCTGCTGCTGCTGCTGTAAATGTTCCAGTTGCAGATAAAACGGAGGTGGAAAAAGACCACACTCCAGATTCACAAACACCTGCCATACCTGAGCAAGCAACCGGTGCTGTTGATAGCCAACCGGTTGCGCAAACAGTGACAGAATCCGTTGAATCAGAGAAAGAAGCTGGAGATAAAGTGGAGCAGGAACATGAGCAGCCCAAGGTGGCTGATACTCCTGCTGAACCCCCAGTTCCATCTGCTGAGCAACCACATGAATCATCAGATACTGCTAATCCTGTAGTTGTCGAAAAAGATTCAGCAACTTCGGAAGAAGTTGATAGACCAGAATCAGTCGTTTCAAAGGTTGAACAGAAAGTTGAGGAACAAAATGATGAAGCAAATAACCCTGTAGAAAAACTAGAAACAATATTTCCAGAAGCTGAGCCGAAATCAGAGGACCAACCTGAGGTCACCAAGCCGGTTGATAAAGAAGAACCAGAAGTTCCGGTGGTTGAGGTTAAAGCTGAGGTTCAAACTGAGTCCAGTAAGCCTGCTGAGAAACCAGAATCAGCGGTTCCAGAAGTTGAGGTGAAACCGGAAGACCAATCTGAGGTCATTGCACTTTCTAATGAACCAGAACCAGTTATTCCAGAAGGTGAGGTGAAACCAGAGGAACTGTCTGATATCAATAAGCCTGATGAAAAAGCAGAAACAGTGACTCCAGAAGTTGAGGTGAAACCAGATGACCACCCTGTTGATGTCAGTAAGCCTGTTGAGAAATCAGAAACAACTGAGGCAATAGAGAAGCTACGGGAGCCATCTGAAGCTGCTCCTGCAGCATCTGAGGTAAAAAATACTGAAGATTCTGAAGCGGTGACAAAACAAGTTGAAAAAACTGAAGTAGTGCCTTCTGAAGTTGAAGTGCCACATAAAGAAGAATCTGAAGAAAATAAACAAGTTGAAAAAGAAAAGCCAGTTGTGCCTGACATTGAGTTGAAAAGAGAGGGACAAACAGATATAACAGAGAAAATTGAGATAAAAAGTGAAGTGGATAGGGTTAAGGAAACTAACAAAGAAGTTCAAACAGTGAAAGATATCAAGGCGGGAACTGAATCTGCTGAAGTTAGTGTAAGTCCAGAAAAAGTAGTCGTTTCAACAAACCAGGAGGAAGCTAAAGTTGACGTCGGAGGCAATGCTACGGGTGAAGAGAAAACCAACGAGATAGCTACAAAGGAAGTGAAACTGGAAAGTATCGGAGAAGAGAAACAGGCTGAAGTCATCAAGACTGAAGGTGAGAATGCAGAAAAAGAAGCACCGAACGAGGAATTAGTTCAGGAGCCTGTTAAAGTGGAAGATGACCACAAGACTATCTCAACTCCTGAAGTAATTGAAAAATCAATTGAGGGCGAGAAACCTGCTGAAGTCAGCAACCAGCCAACTGCAGGAAAAGATAACGAGAAAACTGCCAAAGTTAGTGATCAACCAGCTGCAGAAAAAGATAAAGAGGAAAACATAAAAGAGAAGGAGACCACTACTTTGGTTGAAACCAGTAAAGACGTAAATATAGAGGGAAAGACAGATGTCAGGGAACAATTAAAAGCTGAAGTAGAAGCTTCTGTACAAGAAACAAAAGAAGAAGGTACAAAAACAGCAGAAGATGTAGCAGACAAAGAAAAATCAGAGGAGAGGGTGAAATCTGATGAAGTTGAAACTTTAGAGGCTGCTGCAAAGGAGGGCGATGATGCAAAAACAATGCAGGAGCAGCCTAGAGAGGTTTCTGCCAAGCCAAAGCAATCAAATAACATCTTGACAAAGGTAAAACAGTCACTTGTGAAAGCAAAGAAGGCTATCATTGGAAAATCTCCAAGCTCTAAAACACTCTCCTCGGATACAAAGGATGATGTCAAAGTCAAATAATTGGTTGGCGTGGTTAAAGAAGTTTTTATCGTAGAGTATACGCATATGTGGAGTCTTGCATTGTGAAATATTCTTATCATTTTCTTTAGTTCATTCATCTCAGTTGTATGTATTGTTTGATTGCAGTTGTACGCATTGCTTGGTTTGAATTGGTTATTGGTGATCATGAAGTAGACACATGTTACACTGTCCATTGCAACATTTTCAATACATATATGTACTTTATTCCATTATCAATATAAATTGTGTATTTGTGTACATGGTTATGAAACCTTGGCTTCAAAACCAGTTCTGTTCAATGGCTGTCTCAGACAGGATAGTTCTACGTGTCACATATAAATAAGCAAACGCAATCAAAGAACTTTCTTCATTCAGATTCTGAGAAAATTTGAACTATCTTCTCCACTAATTCAAAGAAAAAATTGTACCGAGGGGCCTACAATAAACATTTGAATACACGTATCTGACATGTATTTAGCCTTTTAACTCCTAGACTATGCATTATTACTGAGATAGTGTAAGTAAATTTACAAATGCAAGGGAGAGACCTAAACCTCCTCAAAGTACGTAACAACTGTATTTGTTCATTCTTCCATTTAGATCATCCAAAAGTTTCAACTTCAGTCCTCGGAAGCAGAGTGAATTTTCCTCCCATTTACAAGGATCTGAATCGACCATCAATCACAACCTGCAGCAAATGCATATAGCAAAGAAAATCTTACCTTCGTGACCCACACTATATAAATTTCACATCCATGGGCGAATTTCCATTCTAACATACTTGCCACTCCCTCTGGCAGTTTCGTTGATGCTCCCCGTCTGCATAACTTCATTGTCAGTAACCTCTGAAACATGACCACAACATTTCGCCAAAGAGAGCTGCTCAAAGCATTCATTTGTTACCTGGCTCAGAGATGGCAATCAATTATCTTTATTAGAATAGGGCAATGATGCAAGGCAACAAAATTATCAGGGCAACAACATATCATCAAGAGCTTTCCTCATCTTACTCAACAATAATGGAAACGAATCATAAAACACAATAGATCAGCAAATCAGTAACAAGTGAGACAGTGGCCCTCGCAAATAAAGAGGACGTCTAAATTCATTCTGTGAATAACTTTTTTATTTTACGGCAGAAACTTGCAAATTTGTAGGAAAATCACAAACCTGACCACTCTGATTCAGAGAATTATTGGCACCGCTGCTTTGCCCACTTTGCAAATTGATATTTTGAATTGAGTCCTTTGGAGCAGACACATGAGCTGAATCAAGATTTTCCAAAGTATTTGTTTTCGGAAGTGGCCCCTCAGACATTGGCATCAAGGGTGCACGAGGAAATCCCATTGGAATTACTTGACCAGGAAGCCCAAACATCTGGAAATTAGATGCTCCGATCCCATGAAAAGCACTTGGCCCCGGCATTTGGGGGCCCGGAAAATGTGCTCCGTGCATAGGAGGCATTTGCATCATAGAGCCAGAAGAACCAGCATTCATGTCAGGCATACCGATCCCGAAACCCATTCCCATGCCCATGGGTGAGAATTGTGCCATATGAGCCGCATGCATGGGAGGCGTTCCTGGAGGTAACATCATTGATGGCATATACATTCCAGTTCCCATTGACATAATCTGCATTGGTTCATGCCACTTAGGGACTGTACATTTCCAAAGTCATTAGGAAGGTAACTATGAGGGACTGAAAGAATTTACCTGCACTTGAAGTTGAAGTGTCTTTAAATATTCGATGCCCTCATCAAGCATTGAAGCTTTGTCCACCTTGTGAAGACAAAATACTAAAAGTCAACAGACATGAAGATGCAAAAATTATCAAGTTTCAGTTAATGTGTTCTACTCAATACGCATATACCTCCCACACAACAAAAGCATTCCAACTCTAGACAAGCACAGAAAATTGAAATTAACATATCTAAGGCGACTACAACGAACAAGTAAACAAATGTTTAGAACTTTCATCAGACGTGACTATGCTTGAACAAATTGAGTTGCAACTTCAGAATGCTAAGTTTCATGTCACTCACTATTTCTATTTTTCTTGTAAAAAGTTGTGCTACGATGAAAACAGAAAATTCTGCAAGAGAAAATAAGTTCTTATTCAACCTTGTTACAGTTTGGGATGAGTTCTTGGAGCGCACGCATCTTCTCATTGATCCTATCTCTTTGCCGCTGTTTGTTGTCATCCAAATGAAAACAATAAGGATATATAATTCAGAAGGAGCATGTGCAGTGCCATTAGACAGCATTTGCTTCTAATGGAAACTATGTGAGAAGAATTTCTTACCCTTTCAGATAAATTATGAACTTCAGCTGCTCGGCTTCTCTTGGAACCAGTGCCTGCTCGAGCAGGAGCTGTCTTTTTTATACCAACTGACTCCTCTTCAACGTCCTGCGTATAAATTCAGATTTTGGCATGTGAAGGAATGAGATTAAGAATAGGAAAACAGATACTCCGAAAACACATGAACCTATGTCACCATTTACTTCACTGGGTCCTTCAGACTCCTCAGTATCCCGGTTTTTTCTCTTTAAATTCTGTGTTGGATCATCTGAAGCTCTTTCTACACTATTGCCAGAGCATACAGACGAAGAAGCAACAACAGGCTCTATAGTCTTTTGACCATCTGTCAATCCTTTATTCATGTTTTCACCAAAGTTCTGGGTACAGTTTTTATCATTCTTAGAGTCATCTTCTCGGTTCACACTGACAGCTATCTCAGGAGGAGTGGGTTGGTCACCAGACTTAGCATCTAACGCATTAGCATCAAACTTACATAATACCATTTGAGGATGGCTATGTGAACTTAGCTCATTACGTAATTCAGCAGAAGTATCATTGAGGATGACTTCAGAAGGATTGTTTGTACTAGCAGTTGAGGCCTTATTTTTGCTTCCATACTGTCTATACTGTGTGTTCCAACACTAGCTTTTGCACCAATGTTCTGAAGGCTGGCTTTCACAAGAGCAGCAGGTCTTGAGAAATTCATGATGCTGGAGTTTGTAGCAGGTGATATGGAAACTTGCTTCTGCATCTTCATGCTAGGAAAACAAGCTCCTGCGGTTGGACCAACTGTATCCGCAGTCAAAGGATGATAGATTGCATTACATGCACTGTCACTGTTATTGGCTGAAAGTCTGGATCTGAAACTTGGAACTGATGCTTGGTATTGCTGACACGGTAATGGAAATAGCTGAGCAGCACTAGTTTTGGGCCTAGAATTATCACCTGACAAGATCTTTAGCACATTTACTTGATCTAAACTCAAACCACTATGCAGAGAAACAGTGCGGGAATCACTACTTAACCGATCAGCACTACTCTTACTAAAACATGAAAAGTTATTCCAGGAGGAATGTTCATTTACAGTAACTCCAGAAAATTCAGGCAAAAACTCGGAACAAAAATCATGTTGTGGAGATTCATTAATAGGATAATTCAACCAAGGGACCATGTCTTCATCTAGATTCAAACCCATTTCGACGGAGGGCACAGGCATTGGAATCTCATTCAGTACAGGGTCAGCCGTTCCAAACTTCCCCATTTTAATACTGCTACTATTCCTTACATCTTTATCTCTAATCTTGGGGTTTTGAGATGGTAAGGTGTTACAGGATTGGACCTTTTGTAGCTCTACTAGACTGAATCTGACCATTTTCCCACACTAGCTCAACAAAGTCATTCCCAGGCCTGCATTAAGACACAAAATATAACACAACAGAACAAACCAAACCAAGCAAGCAAAGAACAATTAAAGAAAGAAATCAAATCATCTAACTAGAATCTGAACTAAAAAGTTAAAACAAGGAGATTTAAATCAAACTTACAAAAAAGATGGGTCAGTTGAGGTAGAAGGATTCTCGTCTTGGGCAGAATCAGGCTTTGGCTTAATCAGCTTGTAAACCAACTCAGAAAGTGGCATAGTGAAGAGTTGGCTAACACTTATTTCTCAGTCAGAAATGACCCGAGACACCATCCCTTGGCCATAATCTTGTAAGAACGTCTCATCCAAAACAATACAAGTTGAAAGAACCCAGAAAGGCATATGGAGGCAGCAAGGTTTTCAAGACATGAAACATAAGCTTTGCAAAACAAAAAGCCCCGCTATAAGACAACAACAGTGAGTGTTCAATCACAGGAGAAATAAAAGGAGAGACCACTCCTTTTCACAGTTACAAGTTTAAATTTATAATCTTTTAATACTTGGGTCCTTATCAGCAGCAATCAGTGAAATATAAATATATATAACTAAAGAAAGCTCTTAATTAACAACCAAAGTAAAGGCCAAACCAATTGTTTAATGGGTTCTAACATCTCCAAAATCAAGCGGCTTCAATTTAGAAGAGCGAAAGACCGGAACTTTATCAACTTTCTAATCATTATAAACTTAAAAAGAAAGAAAGAGAAGATATAAATTTGATGAAAACACAGCAGGTGGTGAAGAAGGGGAAGCAAATAATTGAGTTGAAACTTGAACAAGAGCTCGTAAGGCTGGATGCCCAGAAGGGTTGAAGAGGCCAAGATAGATGCGCTAATCCAAATGCATTAAAAATGGGAAATCTTCTGTTCAAAAAAAAAAAGGGGAAATCTTAATAGAAATCACCAAAAGTGTGAATGAGATGTTTAAAGGTTTAGAGAAAGAGACCCAAGTGGACGCAGAAGACGGCGAAAGCTTTGCAGAGTTGCAGGGGACCAACCACAGTAACTCTCTCCCTCGCCTACAATCAACCAACTTCTCCTGCTCTCTTTTCTTTAGGCTTTACCCATCCCACCTCCGTCTCCGTCTATTCACTACTACCGTCCTCTTTTCCTTTTTTTGTTTCCCTCGTCCAATATTTAATAATTCTTTAGTATCAATAGCTTGAGTTATTAAAGAAACATGTTAAATTCATTACTTTATGAAATTAGTCTACATTATTTTTTTTGTGAAATTAGATAATATTAATCAGTGCTAAACATATTATGATAGCTCTCTATTCAATTTCCTATTTTTTATTAGAAGAGAGGACTATATAGTTTTCGGAATTTGATTATTAACCATTTTCTTCTCTGCAAATACTTTTTCTATTTCAGATTCGAATTCAATCTCTCTGGTATTTGTGTGGTTTTTTGGCTTAAAACTAGCATATTTATCAGTAAACTGATATTTTGTTTTTAATTTAATTCTATTATTTCCAACTTAGTTCACCAAAAATAACCACAGCATGCTTGGAGTAGCATCAATTTTTTTGCCCCGGTCGTCTCAACAAAAAATTGCACCACTTATGAGATGCAATTTTACATCTGCAAAACCCTAATCACCGTTGTGATTAGTTAGAAGCTTTTCTGATACAAAATAATCTGCATATCCACATTTCAATTGGTTTGAATAATAATAATAATAATAATAATAATAATAATAATAATAATAATAATAGAGGAAAAGGAAAGCATATAAAAGGGGCCCACCATGGCTTTGAAGTCATATGATTAGATTGAGGAGGTATTCATTGAGGTGAGGGTAGGTAATTTTCCCAATTGGGCATGCAATATGCATAAGGTCAGTCCCCATTCCATGAACTGAAAACACACATATATATGTTTTAATATCTTATCAAACAAATTGGAGTCATGGGCTCTTTTGTTTGTTTTCATAATTGAAAACAACAATATTATATCTAGATCATCATAATTGTGTATATATTGGGAGTGATTTGGGGCTTCTTTCAATTATACCATGTTTTGAAAATAATGCTTTAGAGGGATTGTTGACTTGGTCATGATGGGTTTTAAATAATCTTGCTGCCCCTCATTGTGGGGGTCGACTTTATGTGTTCTCTATAATTGGTCGCCTTAATCTCACTTTGACACCGCAATAATTTGTGACAAAGAAGTCATCACTGCTTGAATTCCAACATGCATGATCAAGATTATGATTAGATCTCAATGAGGATAGGATTGAAGCTAGATTTGGTTGAATAATTAGTATATTAGCTAAAAGAAGGGTTGGATGTTTGTCTGGATTGTTATTTTAATCACAAATGCCTAAAATTTAGGTGTATTTTAATTTTAAACATGGAGTATCAAACTATTCACCATGCAAGCCTAAAATGACAACTACTATTTTTGAGAAGATAATATTGAGTTTTAAATTATCATCCTCAAACTCTAGTTCGTTAAGAATAATCTATAATTTGTTTAATTGAATTCACCGGCATCTCAATACATATTATGCAACACAAATACAAGCTGTGCCACCTGCTTAGTAAAGAATGGTTTTGGAATTGTATTTTTGTATATGTCAAAAATAGGGTACAAAGTCTTTTATGGTGTGAGTACAACTTGTTCCTAAAGTCTACGAAATAAATAAGGAAAGAGATAATTACAAGAGATTTACAAAATATACAACAACTAATATGGGAAATAATCACAAAATCTTCAACACTCCCCCTCGAGTTGGTGCATAAATGTCTTGCATCCCAACTTGTCCAAAGTTTGATGAAAGACTTTGCTTGATACTGCTTTAGTGAGAATATCTGCATGTTGATCTTCAGACCGAACATGAAGAACTTCAATTACCTTTGCTTCTAACTGTTCTTTAATAAAATGCCGATCAATTTCCACATGTTCTGTACGATCATGTTGAACTGGATTACGAGCTATATCACAAGCAGCCTTGTTATCACAGAATAACTTCATAGGAATTATATGTGGAATTTTGAGTTCCTGCAACAAATTTTTAATCCAAAGTAACTTGCACACCCCTTTTGCCAGCCCTCTGTATTCAGCCTCTGCACTAGACCTTGCTACCACTCCTTGCTTTTTACTTCGCCATGTAACTAATTTCCCTTCAACAAATGTCAAGTATCCTACAGTTGAACGTCTATCATCAATAGAACCAGTCCAATCGCATCAGTATAGCCTTCAATAGTCAAATAAGTGCTTTTGGTAAACATAATTCCTTTACCCGAAGATGACTTCAAATACTGCAAGATACGTTGTACAGCCTTCATGTATTCTTCACTTGGAGAGTGCATATATTGACTAACACTACTCAAAGAGTATGCTAGATCAGATTTAGTATGGGCAAGCTACATCAGTCGACCTACTAGCCTTTGATATTGCTCTTTGTTTACAGGAATTTGATCTTGAAAAATGCCCAACTTAACATTTTCTGTAGCAGCAGTATCCATGGGCTTGCAAGCTAACATGCCAACTTCCTTTAGTAAATCTAACGTATACTTCCTTTGTGACAGAAATATACCTTGTTTAGATCGTAACACCTCAATACCCAGAAAATATTTTAAGGGTCCAAGATCTTTCATGTCAAATTCTTGCAAAAGATAAGCTTGCTCATCATCATTTCATGTTACAATCGTATCATTCACATATATAATAAGAATGGTCAGCCTCCCTTCTTTGTGCTTAATGAATAAAGTATGATTAGAACTACACCGTCGATGCCCAAAAGTCTTCATTGAGCTTGTAAATCTGCCAAACCATGCTCTTGGTGATTGCTTTAACCCATACAATGACTTTCGCAACCTACAAACTTGTTTACTTCCTTCAATCTGCAATCTACATCCCGGAGGAAATTCCATGTACACTTCATCTTGAAGATCTCCATGTAAGAATGCATTCTTTACATCAAATTGATGTAGAGGCCAATCAAAGTTTGCAGCCAATGATAAGAGAATGCGTACAGTGTTTATTTTTGCAACTGGTGCAAAAGTTTCTGCATAATCAATCCCATAAGTTTGGTTATACCCTTTAGCAACTAGCCTTGCCTTATATCTTTCAATGCTTCCATCTGTTTTGTATTTGATTTTAAAGATCCAGCGACATCCAACAGGTTTTTTCCCTTGAGGTAAATCAACTACCTCCTATGTTCTATTCCTTTGAAGAGACTTGATCTCTTCATTCATTGCATCTTTCCACCTGCAATCTTTTATGGCTTCGTGCACACTATTAGGAATATGTACAGGAGATAATTGATTTGCAAATGATTCACATGTCTTTGACAACCTACGGTAAGAAACATAATTAGTTATTGGATATTTAGGACCAGAATGTGGAGTAGGTTCATAGTTTATCTTACGAATACCTCTTGTGGCATGATTAGGAAGTATTCGGTGTGAAGGTTCAAGATTTACCTGTGGTTCAACTTGTGAAGGTGACTCTTGTGGACTCGAAGCATCAAGGAAAGGTGACAATTGGTGATGTGGTACATTTGATTCAACTTCAACTTCGACTTCACCACCATTATTTTGATCACACAATTCAGAAGTTGTAGTATCTGTTTGCACAGGTTCAATTTGAGGTTCAAGTTCATCTTGTGATTCAGCTCCAGAGAGTTGTCCAGTATGTTGCATAGGGTGTCGCATAGTCTCGTTTGGATAGTTCAAGGCCTGCAAGTCAATACTTCTCTCCCACTGACTTGCATTTTCAACAATAGAAAAATACATTTGACATTCATGGAACTAAACATCCATAGTAACTTACACTTTTTGAGTTGGTGGATGATAGCACCTATATCCTTTTTTATGAAGACCATAACCAACAAACACACATCGAAGAGCATGTGGTTCGAGCTTATGCCGAGCATGAGGAGGTATATGAACAAATGTAGAACAGCCAAAAACCTTTGGGGGTAAATTTGATATTGGTGGTAAGGTCAAGCTTTGATTTAGTGTTTCAAGTGGAGTACTAAAGTTGAGACTTCGAGATGGAATTTGATTTATTACATAAACTGCAGTAGTAAGTGATTATCCCCAATATTGAAGAGGCATGTTGGCTTCAAATAGCATAGCTCGAATCATTTCTAAAAGGTGTCTATTTTTTCTCTCAGCAACCCCATTCTGTTGAGCAAAATATGGGCATGCAGTTTGAAGAATGATACCATGAAGGTTCAAGAATTGTTTTAATTCATGATTGACAAATTCTCTGCCATTATCAGTTCAAAGGACTTGGATTGAAGTTTTATACTGAGTAACAACCATCAAATAAAATTGTTTGAATAGAGAGCAAACCTCCTGCTTAGACTTCATTAAACATA
>CAODLS014116040.1:0-11135 GCA_948243855.1 Flueggea neowawraea | reverse complement strand
TGTTGTTCCTTTTGATGAGGTTAATTGTATATTACTAGAAATTATAATCTATATAGAAAAGAATGTCCAGAAATGAAGTAACCTCAATTAAGACCAGTGTTGCAATCAGAGGAAGGCAACTTGGTCAAGTTGTGCTTAGCAACCAAGCATTTCATCAAACCCATTTTCTGGAAACATGTCTCATTTCATGTAGTAGTTACATACCTAAAATGGGTTTTTCATCAAGTTTTCAAATTTGAAAATTTTGGACCTGTTTAGTTGAGAAAATTTTTCATTGTATTCTAGAAAATTTAAAAACAGAGATGGAAAAATAAAAAATTTGTGCAAAAAATTTTTTGATTAACAAACCTTTTTTCTAAATGTTTTCAATTTTCAAAAATAGAAATAAAATAGAAATAAAATAGAAAACAAAAAACTGTTCTGGTAACTAAACATAGCATTTCGTATCATATTTTAACTCATTATTAAAATTTTTGCTAAGTATTGCTTTCTTTGATCAATGAATAATGACTCTTGCTTGGACACTAGATCCCAACAAAAATTCCAAATAATTTCTACCTTCTCTTTCCATTTCATTGTCATTGTGGTTCTTACTTATGCTTCAATTCTTTCTTTTTTTTTCTGAAAATCTTCTAGTTCAATGGATTCAAGGGAAATAAAAGAAGAATGACCAATCTCAATACTATTGAATCACAATGACACTTGATCTTATCAATCTTTAGTTAGATCTATCTCAATACGATTGGATTATAACGTAATAGATGCAGATCGAAATTAAAGATATAAATTAAATAATTTGAAAAATGAAATAATGGCATCTGCTTTTTTTACATTTGTAATAACACCCTTTAGAATTTCCAGCCTCCTTAATAGACTGATACGAGCTCATGCGGTTTATGTAAAAACTGTAATAGAATAATACGGGCTCTTTAAAGTTTGCTCTTAACTAAGTTTTGAATTCGATCCTCAGATATAGAGAAAATTTAAACTCAACATGCAACAAAAAGAAGCCTCTGTGGTTTACCACTTCAATACCTTATCATTCTTTGGTTGGTTTTTTCTGCTTTTCATTTTTTTATTTAACTCTTAAATATCGAACTTTCGACCATTATGTTACAAGGGAACTTCTCTACTACTAGGTTATAAAACGATTGGTGTATGACTTACATTATTAGTCTTGGCATGTTACATAAAATTTGGAAGCCTTACTTCACTAAACAGAGTAATAGAACTAGGTTGAAGAAATATATCATCAAAACTCTTCCACTAAACCTCGTTAAGTCAACTAAATAATAAGGTATGGTCCCAAAACAGTCCATAACGATACAACCAAAGCAGGAGCTCCAAGTTTTGAGCTCTACTTATAAGTCATCTGAGTTTGTCCTACTCAAGTTTCCAATCTGGACATATCGGCACATTCAGCTGTCAGCTCAAACTCGATGAACTAGGCATCTGTTCTTGGGCGTTTTGCTTGCGGTGAACTCGACTCTGAATTATCTGTTTCGGGATTGTCTGTTTGCTTCCTGCTAAGATCCTGTGAACCTTCTTCCAATGCGGAGTCAGGATTTACTATACTGTTTGGTGCGTTGCTACTTTCCACTTGGCCGGATTCTTTCGCGTTTTTTGCCGGGGAATCTTGGATTGCATCTGACAATGCGGCGGAAGGGTCCTCCAAAGCAGATGAAGATGCCTTCATCTTCTCAAAACCTGATTTCCGTTGCTGCTCAAACATCATTTGGAGGTACCTACCTTGTTCCTCTATTCGCAACTGTAAATTACGTTGGATCTGCTCAAAAAAACAAAAAGTGTGTATTACATTGCATGAAGCGAAAATCACATCTATTTGTGCCCGAAACACTTGCCAAACATATCCCATCTCGACGAATGTGTTTTATTGACATGACGAATACAAGTTCACCACAAATCAATTGTCCGCAGAATTAGTAATTCAATTCCATCATTCCATGTTTATTACTGTAGCCCATTCTGAAAACTAAAAGTAAAGCCATATTGCATCCGCTACCAAGGGATATTGGAATTCTGCTACCAACCCCAAAACTATAGGATACCACAAGTTAATTGTTCAACTTTTGTAGGAAATATATAAGTTAAAAACTACAAAAACAGACAGAAAATATTGTGTTGTTAGTGTAAACTGCAAAATCAAAATCACTAGGAACTAGACAAGACATACCTCAAGTTGTTCGTGCAACCTTTTCTGAACTTCCATCTGCAAACGCAGTGCTTCAGTAATCTCAATACCCCTGCATCCAATATACAACAGTAATAAAAGTTATGCCATAACACATTTAAAAAACACACGACATCAAAGAAAAAAATCATACAGAAGCTTATAAATAAGATACAAAAAAACAGTGAGCAAACTTAAAGGCAAATCCTATTTAAAGGAAATTCCATGTATTAATCACAACGTAGAAGAGATTTTTTCCTTTTACATTACGATACTGTGACTTCAATTGAGCTAATCAAGCGACTAACATTGCTTGCTACATCTATTAGTTATCCTTGACTCTTCCAAACAGTCACTTCAATTTCTAGATAAAAAGGTTGTCTTTCTTTGTGGATGAGTGGACATGGAGGAAATTCCAATTTATCAATAAACAGGAGTTTTCAACAGCTACCAATAAAATTATAAAAGAATCATCTAATGTTAGAGCTGTCACATCTTGCATCAAACATAACTGTTGAGCCAGTTGTCGGGAAATCTATAAATTAAAATTTACAACCCAAACCTCACAATTCACATATAAATAAATTAAACTCCTAGAATAGCCTACTCGAAAGGATCAAAAAGAAACAAATAACAGTTTATATGGCGGCAGAACCAGAACTCAGTTTGTAAATTTTAGAAGTGTGACCAACAATTTCGTTGCAGACAGACACACATGACAACTAATTTAACTTCATAATATATCAATAAGAAATACAGAAACATTCTGCCAAACCCCAATTACAAACTTCAGATGAGCATTAATAGAAAGAAAAATCATTGAATTAAGGATTAGGCATAGAACAGTTTATTGTTTCAAATAATATTAATTTTGAACAATAACCTTTAAGAAAATAGATCCTAAATTTTCCATACAGCATCAAGAATTGTTACATCCATGTTATAAAATAACCAATTCGTCCAATCCAAGGTACTAATGAAATAAATTGAGTGAAGGTCTTATGAAAACTTACGTTTTCAAGTCAAGAGATGTAATTTCATCAATAGGAGTCAATTTTTTCTCGGACGAACCTGAAAGCATATTTACATAGCCCATTACATAAACTACTTACATAAACAGTAATTATGTCAAAACTTGGAAGAAATAATTCAGCAAATCTGTGACAACTACAAGAAGACAGGTGTTAAGTATAAAAATGAGGCAAAAGAAAATTTTCGGGAAGCTAAGGACATTGAATAATCAATTGAAGTGTGAAGACGAATGATGTAGAAACGAGCACGTCTTTGCTCTTTGCAGAAACATAACAGGTAGAATAATCTAGTTAATTTAGAATATAAACAAACCTGTGGAAACTGGAAAATGTATAAAAAAAACACTGAAAAGAATCAGTAGGAAAATTTATACAGCATGTTGCCTGAAAGGGGGCTGTATAACAAGCCAAAAACCATAATCATGCAAACTAATTATAATCAAAAGAAAAACAAAACAGAGAAGGATCACAAAATAAGGTATACGAAAATTTTTGCAATCTTGGATGCAATTAATATACTTATTATGTACCTTCTGATGACTCCGGCCTGTATCTGGCTGTCCTATATTTCTGAAACCAGTAAGATCTTTTATTAAGTATCATGGATAATCTACAACCATTCATACAAATAACCACATTTAGCTTGTCATGGATACAATCAAGAAGACAAATTTTAAACACCTGCAGGTGACTTTTCACGTGATAGATGGTCAAGCCTTCAACTTTCATCAACTTCAGCACACCCTTTGGAGTGGCTCCTAAGTAGTTAAAGAAAAGAAAAAGGAGAACATGTGAAAAATAACAATAGATTCTTTTGAAGCATAAGTCATATATTTTAAGCAAATAGTTCGTAAAGCCAGTAGATACACACTTTCACTACCCCCAAGCTTGTTGACAGCCTCCACAAAGGCTTCATGCAGTTCTGGAGTCCAACGCATGCGTGGCTTAGATGGAGCATTATTTGCTGTGGATGTAGGAGTAAGGACAGCACGAATTTCTCCAGATGAGGTGAGCTGTTGATGAACTTGAAGCTGCTGTGCTGGAGTATTAGATGATGATTTGGAGACCTGGTATGCCATCTGAAGTAAAAAAAAAAAGCCGACAGAAGGATGTTTTAGAAAAAAAAAATGAGAAAAGGAAACAACATCAAGTATTAAAAATATTATTTAACAGTAGTTTCTTAATTATGTCACAAAATATCCAACCTTTGGTTCTGCATCTGGGACATTGCTTTCAGCTAGTAGCTCATTCCAATTAGGTGCCAAAGCATCATCATCAGTTATAAGCTGGTCTGCCCAATCCTGCCAGTCATTTCGTTTGCTAAAGTCCTCAGAGGCCATGATACCACTAGAACTATTAATTTCTATTTGATTATTCTGGACAGAAGTGTTAGAAGAAAATTCAAGGAAACCCGGCAGTGAATCCAGACACCACGGTGCACTGTTCTCTTTCCCACATTGACTTGATGATGCAGATTGAACGAGCTCCGAATGAGAAGATTGTGACAATGCTATTTCATTTGGTGACGGCTGAGAAATGAAAGGATTATTCCTTGAATGTTTCTCCTGTGATGAAGCAGAAGAGAACTGAAGGTCTGTTGAGAATCCTGCAGACGAAGAAAATATGTGACCAACCACTTCATTGTTTGAAGGCAAATGACTTGTGTGGACAAGAGGCCTTGCTGCAAGATCCCTTTCCATGGAGACCTGTTGAGAGACTGGCAACTTGGGGCACGGTTCTTCTAGTGGGGTCGGGAGGACTGTACAAGTTTCATTGTTAACCCTAATCAGAAGAAAACTATACGCGAGTGTTATCTCTCAATTGATTTCACTTCTTATTATAAAAGCACCAGAAAAAGTAAAAACCTTCCAAAAGCACCCTAGTCTCTACTTCACAATGTTGTAACAATGGAAAGGACATATATCTACATCAGTCAAGAGGGATAAAAGAAACAACTACTCAGAAATGCCATTAAAATGGAACAATTTGTAGTTTCAATAATACCACAGACTTCAATAACTTTCATCTATCTGCTTTCCATGCATTTAATGCTTTGTTCCACTTTCGAATTTGTGATAAGAGAACTCAAAAAAAAATTGGAACGTTTGTGCATAAGGCCTTAACATCAGATGATTCAAATGCAAATCAAAAGCATCATGCAAAATTAAATATTTCTTGTGCACAGCTTATTTCCTGAAAAGCTTTCGTCAAAGCAATACTCTACCATGAAAGAATCAATTGCCGTCATTTACAGAAACAAATTTGTCGAAACAAAATAGAGTTGATATGTTATTTAAATTTTTATTCTAATGCAAATATCTTATGTTGGAAAAAGTACCATTTAACAGATTTCTTCCCTACAGCTAGGATAAGTTCTTGCCACAGAAACACTCAAAAGTTTAAGAACTCACTCACTGTAGAATCTTAAACAATAAATATGAAGCTGCAACAACGTACCAGATCATTTCAGGAAAATGAAAAACCAATAACTTCATGTGAGCGATCAACATAGTACTAGTTATTGCAACAGTAAAAGAATGGAATAAACAACTAAAATGATAAACAGAGAGCCTCAAACCATTGAAGAATTTGCAAATACCATAACTTTAAAGCACCAGATAAACAATAAAAATCAAGTGATTAATACATATTAGTAACATGAATCAAATTTCATATTTCAAAATCTTCGAGATCTCCAAATATGTTTAATCAGGTCCAAAACAGCATTGACTTTGATACTTGAAGTTTTTATATTGTAAGAAAGACATAAGCAGGCTTTAAGTTACTTTTGCCCATAACCAAATAAAGCTTTAGATCAAGCATTATTGATGCTCGCCCTCAACTATCTCACACTGAATTACCTTGGATACACCGTCCCTATTCCATCATTCATTCTCGGGATTGTCACCCGTCTAAACTTTAGTTTCACTATATTGTATGGAACATAAACTTCGTCTATGTGAAATTGCATCCAGTCGCAACAAACAATTTTTTTTCCACCATTTCACCATACTCCAAACATTTTTCTCGCAACCGCAAAAACAAAAAAAGTTGACATGGCTCCAAAAAAACAAACAGAATCCAACGGGGAAAGATTCATAAATAGGTATAACCATGCAAGGAACTACCAGCACGACAACTGAAGACATGAATTAAGCAAAGCAAAAACATCAAACCCCTTCACAGAACTCCTCTACATCAACCCATGCATGACCATCAAAAACTCAATGCCGGCATCACATTTTAAATCACTAAGCTATACATACCAACAAACTTCCGCATAGAAACAAAATACAACCAATTATTTAGACCTAACCTGAATTGAAAACCACAAAAACACAAGCAAACACTGAATGGGTAATTCAGTAGGAACAGAAATGGCTTAAATTCAATCAAAAAAATGCAGACAAGAAAAGCAAGCAAATTTACCAAGTGGGCAAATAGAATTCTCTCCAAAATCATCATCAAAACCTCGTAAAATCGAACCACAATAGCTAAAATAGAATCTTTCTGAGAATTCCGAGTTAGTTCAGTCACCGGCGTCGCCAATGAAGTGAACGGTGGCGACTGCTCTTTGTCTCTGTTTCCCTCTCTCCCTCTCTCTCTCTCTCTCTCTCTCTCTAGCCTACTTCTGGTCCACCTTTGGTTCTCTGTGAACAAGGAACAATTATGTTTCCACGCGCCAAATTGGTCGCGTGTGTGGTAAACTCACGGTGAAAGAAGTGGATATACACGTCATGTGCGCGAGGACAGTGGATTACTACATGCTCCCGTAGTATGCGCCGTCTCTATGCACATGTAGCTTTTCAATTTTTTGAATAATTTTAATTCTTCAAATTTTATATTAATTAACTCTAGTAATTTGAAATCAAGTTGAAATTTGTCTTAATTTTTTTTAAAATGTAATAAATTTCTTAAAAATGGGTAAATGCAACCAACTCTAATTAAGGAAAATCAAATCAAATTAAAAATGAAAAATTTTCTATCATAAACTGGAAAGCACAATATACTCATAAGCAATATAAATAGAATAACCAAAAAGTGCGAAAACAAAATAAAAAATAAAAAAATAAATCCCAACTCCAAGCTTTCATTAGTTTTACTTTCGGACGTTATTTTAGAATATTATAAATCTATTTTTATTTTCTTATAAATATTCAAGGTTATAATGAAAAGTTATCTAAAATTAAAAAAATATAAAAACATAAAAATTATATGAATATAAAATATCATATAATTGCAAAAAAAACTCATATTAAAATTTAAAAGTCTTCTTTGTACATAATATTTTAAATATTTAGATTATATTTTATTTAGATATTCAAAAAATTTATTAGAGAAATATAATATTAAATGTCGGCTATAAAAAATACTAAATGTTGAAAAAGTACATATGTGTGTGTGCATGGCTTGTTTGACAACGTAGCATATAGTATATAATATTTTCTAATTATTGATAAAAATAAATAGTAAAAAAGTAAAAATGTGATATATTTTTTAATAAAATTAATTTTACAAAATATGTTATATGCTTCAAAAAAATATATTATATTCTACTTATGCCAAATAAGTTCATATAAAATATATATATATATATATATTCCTACTATAAATTGCCCATGGTTGTTGGTAGATTTCATTCAAGATGACAAAGCCAATAAAACCTTCAAATCACAATTCCAGATGCTTTTCCCAAGAACGAATGAACAAGAGTTATTTTCTGGTAAAAAAAAGAAGAAGATAACTCCTTCACGGAACAAAAACGTCAGATATATAGGCACAGTGAGTTTTAATCAATTAAAAAAAAGGGAAACAATGGAAAAAAGGTAACTATGGTTGAATTTATTTTGAGTCTAAAATATTGACACATTATTTTTATATTAATTTTTTATTAAATTTTTTTTATTAAATTATTATATTTTAATATTTTAGATTATTATTGAACTCTCTTATACGAATCACTATTACTCTATTTTTCATTTAATTTTTTTTATAATACATATTACATAAAATATTAAAAAATATTACATAAAATATAGCATACTCAAATAATTAAAATATTATTAGAAATAAAACAAGTACATAAAATATTGATAAAGACAAAAAAAAGAAATAACCATATATCAAAAAGAAATTATACAATCATATAACTAAATATACAAAAAAAAAAAGGAAAAGACAGATGGTCTGGCCACGGCTGTAGCCACTACTTGCCATGGTTGTGGTCTTTAAAAAAATAGAAAAAGGACAACTTTGGACGGTTCAAAGTAGTCTGAACCGTCCAAACTTATTTGCTTTTTATTAAATTTTCACATTGGGGATTTAACACATTGAGAGTTCAATGGATTCTTTATTAAACTCTGTAGATGTCCTTAACATCACTAAGGTGATTTGTGGGCTGAGATTATGAAAGAAATATATATATTTTTTCAGAAAATATATATCTTTTGAAAATTAAAATTACAAAAATATGCTCAAAAATACAGTTTTCAAAATTATGACAACATTTTATGTTTTTACGCAATATTTTACATTCTATAAACCAAACTGCGCCTAAAAAAACAATAAACTATTTTTTTGGATTGTTTTTTTTTTGTTTCAGCATAGCTTATAAAATATAACATGTTACGATAAAATGTAGCAGTTGTGAAAATTACAATTTTTGGACCCAATAAATGTAGTTTTTGTTTTGAAAATGGCATAAGACGTAATTTCTTCTATTTTCTCATGACGACGTCCTTTTGAGAAATAATAAAAGATTTGTTGTAATCCTGACCTTTTTCCAGGTTTCTCAACTTTAGATTTGAAAGAAACCACCTTAATTTGGGTGCATGCTGTATCATTGGTGAATGGTGATGTGGCAGGCACTCTTTTTCTAGCAGGTTGGTTGTGCGGCTGTGTGTGGTGATCATAATGGACAAACAGGGGATATACAGATGTCAATGTGGAAACACTATTGCAGGTTAGCACTTAGTGCCAAAGCACATGCCATCTGAGATGCTCTTTCCCGATTGCCCATTTACAAATCTTTCAAATCATTCGACTTGATAATACAACTCTCGCGCAAATTCTGAAGAATGATCAGGCTTCTCTTCTCCCACCTATATCTTCTTTTTTCTTTGTCAAACTTCCCTCGACCCTCCTTATTCTTCTTCGTTTTGGCCAAACCTTCTTCTTCTTCTTCTTGTTCATCGTCAAATCCTTCCCTCCCTCCCTCTCCTCTCTATTGATGCTAGGCTTTGTCGAACCCCTCATCTCATTCATTTTGTAATTTTCTGTCGTTGATGTTATGGTGGGTTGATGTTTTTGTTGATCTATTATTGTTGATTTTTGAAAACTAATCGTTTTGGATATGCTCTTATTTTGGTTTTTGGAGGTGTTTCATGATTTTTAATTCCAATGGATGGGAAGAAAAAAGGACATGAAGGTAGCAGCAGAAGGAAGAGAGGCATATTAGTGATTAAAGTGGTGAGTGGAAGAGAGAATAGTTGATGATTCCATAGGGGAAAGAAAGGCATCATGGTCACGAGGGTGGGTTGTGATTTGTCAAAGAAGAAGGAGACATGATGATTGCAATGGTGTTCTAACAAATAGAGTGGTGATTACAGCTGATATTTGTCAGGGAGAAAGAGAGATGGTGGCGGTGGGATACAATGGTGGTGGAGGGATGGTGATAACAATGGTGGTTGCAGTGAAGGAAGTGATGACGATGGGCATTTAGGGTTCAGTGAGTTTAGTAAAATTAGTAGATTGGTTTTTGAATAAGGTTTTGCAGCTTATTCGTATTGGCGTAAAAGTATAGCTTATATTTAGTTTAAAAAATAGTTTTTTTCTATTTCCTATTTTATTTTTTATTTTTTAAAAAATTGAAAATATTTAAACAAATATGTTTTCTAATAATTTTTTTTCATTTTTTCATCTCAATTTTTTTAATTTTTTAAAAATAATAGACTATTTCTCAACCAAACATACCTTTAATTTTTTTTTATTTCTTTTAGGCCAACTGCTTTGTTCACGACTGGGGGTGTTAAGCATTGCCCAATTACGGATACAACACAAATTCAAACTTATAATTCTAATTTATTCCATATTGAAAAACAAAGTTGAACTTTTCATTGGTATATATTTCACATCTAACTATCTATTTTACTGTATATTTTGGTTCATCGATTAAAAAATAATCATGATCACAGTTCTCAATAAAAAATGAAAGTTAAACATGTTTTCACTAAAAAAATTAAAATGTTCAACAAAATGAAAAAATTAATTTAACTTTGAAATTAGTTTTATTCAAATAAATAAAAGATCTAATTAAAATCATTATAAAAATTTAATTGAATTTGATAAAAAAATAGAATTAAAATCTAAATTAATTTAAGCAAATGTGTTTATCACTATCAAATAATTTTAGTTTAATGACATTAAATAGCATGAACTATAGTCGTTTTTGCAATTATGGCTCGACCTTTAAAAAATAAACCCTAGTAACACGACCTATGCTCTTTTTTGCATTTTTTGCACCAAAAAAAATTCCGTCCAATAAAACGTGCTTTACTGATGTGGCACTGACGGCATGTTGTCGTTCACGTAGACAAAAAAGAGAAAATGTTGTAGTCGATATGGATAAAAAAGAGAAAATGTTATCACATTATGACCTATAATTCCACATCAACTACAAGACATTTTCTCTTTTCTTTTCATGTGGACGACTACCACGTGGCACTGGCTCGGGCCGCATCAATACGTTGTCAGTGTCACGTCAACAAAACACATTTTTTTGGACGTAAATTTGTTTTAGTGCCACAAATGCAAAAAAAAAACATAGGTTGTGCTATTAGCAGTTATTTTTAAAAGGTCGAGCCGCAAATGTAAAAAAGACTATAATTCATGTTGTTTAATATTAGGGTTAAATC
>CAODLS014113179.1:0-13411 GCA_948243855.1 Flueggea neowawraea | reverse complement strand
GTCATGTTTGAACAATCTGAAATTGTGCAGGATATCCAACCTTTAAAGGACAAGTTTTAAATGGACAACAACTATGGGACTTGATAGAAGGCCTTCAGGCAAATGATTTATTGTACTACACTCATTTGTTAACAGGTTTGTTGAAATTTTATTGCTGCCTTGGTATTTTGTTCTGTTAAAAAAAAAGTTGTGTATAAGTTACAAGTATCACTGCAAACATTTGGGAAAAATCTTGCTTTTAATTATGTTGATTGAGTTTATCTCTAAGAATTACAGTAAAGCAGTTTATAGATGTTGAGGAAGATCACGAACATAGGACTCTCCCCTTGATTGTATCTAGTTGAGCCTCTCCATCTGTCATAAGTCATTATAGACTCAGAAAACAAAAAGAGTTTACATTTCAAATTCATCTTGAAATTCTAGATGGTTTTTTGACAGCAATAGTCCACTCGATGCATATGGAGATGAAAATTTTGTGAAAATGTACTGTAGATTTCGTCTTCCATATGGTTTATAACTCACCATGATTCATGTAAATTAGGGTAATATATACATGTATTCCAACTGCTTATCACCTCCTAAAGTGCTGCATATTTTGATGACATCATATTTTCTTGATACCAGGTGAAGCTTCATGGTTAAAAAAAAAAAGGTGAAGCGTCCAATCAACTAATTTTGCCTGAGCAATATTTAAAGCAAAACTATGCTCTTTTTTTCCCATTCCTTTATCCTTGTGCATAAAGTTTTGAATAGACTGCATAAGCATGACCCTTATAATATCCTGCTGTAGTACTTAATTTCCTTTATCATGGTCACTGACTACCTATATAAAATGGCATAATATTATTTACTCTACAACATTTTTTTTATGAAGATTAATAGAACTATGATATAGACTTACAGTATCAGCAGAGTCACAAATTTTTAAATTCAAAAGTTTGTTTTATGGTTGAAAGGAAACCGATATGTTTTTTTCAGTAGCAAGCTCTGCCATGTGCGTGCTTTCATACTGTATTTAGTCTCATTAACTTTTCTTTTTTTTCGTACTTGGTTTATGTGACCTTTTTTCTTATTGCCAAATTGGACAGGTTACATAGGGTCAGTTTCATTTTTGAACACTGTATTGGAAGTTGTGAAGAAGCTTCGTACCATAAATCCAAAACTTATTTATGGTGAGCATTCAAGACTGGTGTAAAGTCTTTGGAGATCACTTTCTGAAAAATATATCTTTGGTAGAAAAACTTGTGTGAATTTTCTCATGTAAATAACTAGAGATCCTGACATGTGCCATTTTTCAAGAATGTCACCATGTTCTCTCTGAAGGATATCAATTTATTTGACATTCTTAGAACCAGTGCCTCACAATTAAGTAGAACAGTCGGTGTGAAGCAGTAAATCATTTGCTTTGTGACATGAAACTTGGACGTGAATAATTGTTATATGTGAGCTGATGTTATGACAATTTTAATCAATAAAAGAAGCTTTGATGATTTCTTATTCAATCCTTTTATACCTCATGTTCAGTCTAAAAGAACTTGGTTTCTAGTTGGCTTATGAAGATTAGTTTGTATACAGGTATTGTAGAGGACAAAGTTGTATGTTGTACATCTTTGTTTAAATTCTGTCATAAATTACAGCTATAAAACCATGCAATTTATTTTTTTATTCTCTTTTTCAAAAGAAGAAAAATGTCTTAATGAAAACTTTCTTTACCTTGTTTAGTTTGTGATCCAGTGATGGGTGACGAAGGAAAGCTTTATGTTCCCCAATATTTGGTGAACGTGTATCGTGAAAAGGTCAGAATCAAATTGGTTTAAGTCTGTGGATATGTGTGATTTTGATACAACTTTTTATGAATTGGACTATGTTGTTTCTCATATTGAAAGTGCAACTCTGTGTAAACTGACAAGGATAAAGTTAATTATGGATTTTTTTAAAAAAAAAAATGAACTATGGCAATTTGCTGTTGTGTAATGCTGGATTAGATAACTCTAGATAGCACAACAGTTTTATTAATCTGTTAGGTCCTGGGAAGTATTTTCTAGTTTAACAGTGTCATGTCGATTCATATTTTTGACATGTCCTGCAATTAGGTTGTCCCCATCGCATCAATGTTGACACCTAATCAGTTTGAAGCAGAACAATTGACTGGGTGCAGGTAATGAATCATTAATGCAGGTATTAATCGATAATTGATGTTGTCAAATTGTTCTACTTTTCCCTCTAATAAGACTTTTATTTAAGGATTGCAACCGAAGAAGATGGTCGGGAAGCATGCAACATTCTTCATGCTGCTGGACCTTCAAAGGTTACATGTTTATCTGTATTTTGATGATTTGAATGCTTTCATTCTTCTTTGTGGTGAATCACAAACTTTTTGTTCAATAAAATATGTTTCTTTTTCATGCTTTTGCCCTTTTAACGTTTCGAATGTTTATATTATACTATTTTTCTCATTTAGCCATTCAGCACCCTTCTCTATAGGTAGAAACCTATCAACCTATTATCTTTGGTTTTACATGTTTTACATAGCAGAATGCAAACTAGTTCTTCAAGAAACTAACGACTAACTTCGAATGGCAATATATATGATTATATGTATGAAAACCTACGTATGAAATGTTGTGTGCAGACTGTGTGTGTTTCTTTCTTTCTTTAATTTTATTATATTCCTTCTTTGTCCTATTTTCATAAAATACTGTATTTCAATTATTCTCAGGTTGTGATAACAAGCATTAGTATAGATGGAAATCTCCTCCTCATCGGCAGTCATCAAAAGGAAAAGGTGAGCTCTATTGTGTGCAAATTAGTAAAGGTGGATTTAGCTACGGCTTTGATTTTCTTTGTCCTCTTTTTTTCTCTCTTTACACAAAAAATAAAGTTACAAATCAGAGAATATTGCTGGTGAGGCAGTTGATTCCAGCCCTTGTTGAGTCTATAGGTTGCATTTGATGCAAGTGAGAGATAAAACTTTTTAAACTATTGAGAGCCTATATAAGATTTGAAATATGCTTCGTTATTCTTGGTTTACAATGTTGGTTTGGCATATTGGTCCAATCTGCTTGTTTGGTTTCTTCAACATGTTGGACAGAAGTTTTCCCCTTTTCTCACAACAAACTTATAATTATATACTGATTTAAACAAGTCAAAATATTTTTCTCCAATTAGCATGGCACAAATAATTGCATTTCCAGTAGAGACTGGCTTTCCAGGTAATTGTGTAGGAGCACAATACATAGCCAACAAGCTTTTCCACTAAAGAGCTCACTATTAGCAAACTACTTCAAAAACTAATAGTCTCAAGGAAGGTTGCTGACTTTTGCTAGCTTGAGCTCTATGTATCGCTTCAAAAACTACAATTACCATGACTGGTTATCGGCATTTTGTTCATTGCTTTTTCTGTTAATTAGTCGGTTCTTTTCCAAATAATTTTACAACGCTGCTTTTTCTCAAAGGAGTTTCACAGTCACAGGATAGGTGGTAACTATGCTTTTCTAATGCTTTTTTTTTTGTTTTAATGATAGGGTCACAATCCTGAGCAATTTAGGATCTCGATACCGAAAATTCCTGCATATTTTACGGTACATTGATCTTGTTTGAAACTATTTGGTGTAGATCTCACATTGGAAGATAGACAAACCAAAATTTTTATCCATGCAGATTTATGTACACACATCAATGCTTATTGACATTTTCTACACAATCTTTTGGTTCGCAATTTTTACTTAACATACTGACTTTTCCTATTTCATTTGCCTTTTTTTTTCATACTATTTGGAATGGGGGATCTAATGGCTGATAATTGATTTAAATGTTGTGCTTGTAGGGAACGGGGGATCTAATGACTGCTCTCTTACTTGGATGGAGCAATGTAAGCGTCTTAGTTCCTATCCTGAGACATCCACAATTATAATATTGTCGCTTGTTGTTTTCCTTCACTATGAACTATTTGCGCCATTCTTATTCATAATGTGTATATTCTCTTCTTGTCATTCAGAAATATCCTGAAAACCTTGATAAAGCAGCAGAACTTGCAGTTTCAAGTTTGCAGGTATTGAACTAAAATATATAGAATTTACCTGCAAACTAAAATATATAGAATTATTAGAAAAAATCATTGACGCATCTTTTTATTTTTTATTGATGCTGAATTTGGAACTCTTACAAAATCTCTTTATAAGACTATAAATATGCTTTTTGGTGGTAAGAGTATATACCTTGGAGAAAACTGATGTTAGTCATTGTCAATAGCATTACTGATGACTAATAAGGGCCCACTTTGAAAGCATTCAGTTTCATGTATTTCTACCACAATTTCATATCGCCTGCACCTTACAAAAAGTTCATGTTATGATAGCATTGAGTTAACATTTGACAACAAATTATCTTCGGGGAGCATATTCTGCCCTCTTATTGATGCAATTGTTTCCCCTGTTTATGCATACGATTTTCCCAGTAAAGATGGTATCAGGATCTGAATGCGGATACATTTTGAAGATCATGATGTATCAGTATTTTCCTCAATTCGATATGCGTTTAAGTTCCACCAAACAGAATCATTAATGGAATTAGTCTTGAAGTTTTAGTCCCAATTTCTTGTCTTCAAAGATTTCTCGAGTAATGATGACTCAACAATGTTTGCAGGCACTTCTGCAGAGGACTGTAAACGACTATCAAAGGGCTGGATATGATCGGCAGTCGAGCAGCTTGGAGATTAGGTTGATTCAAAGCCAAGATGACATTCGTCACCCACAAGTAAATTACATAGGTGAGAAGTATTGACGTGATCAAAAGTTGGATACCAGGTTATTCAAAACCTGAATCAACACATGCAGTGGAGACTCATTTGAGTAGCAACATTTTGTTAGCTCCCTTGATGCCACAAGTTTTTTTTTTTGGTTTTTCTCATTACAAAAACTTCACGTCAACATTAATAAATGATATATATTTCAAATTATTGCTGTCAGGAACTTGTATCACCGTCATTCATTGTTCTTTAAAAATAAAAAAGGGAAATTTTTGAGACGATTGAATACAGAAACGTGTAATTTTTAAACATGTACCTTTGTACTTTTTGTTAGATTTTTGCATTTATAGAGACATTCATAGGTGCACACTTCCGTCAGCTCAATTGGAAAATAATGAGCTGAGATTGGCTCAACAAGTACCAGCCATTGGATGGGGGGCTTTAAAATCTTGGAATTTGATTGACTGGAGAGAGGATCGTACTCCTTTTTTTACATGGAAAAAGTTCATAACTGGAGCCCTCATAAAGACGTGTATGTTGTAATTAACATCTGAAGAAATGTGCTCGTTTGTTTTTCTTTTTTTTTTCTTCTATTTTTACAAATTTGATTCAATGCTACCAACTGAATTAACTCTGCTCTTTTAATGTCTAAAACATATTCTCAACACATGCTTTGGGTTAATAACACCCATGGCTACTTTCGAGTAGTATGTATTCTAATCACTTTAGTATTTTTAAATGTGCAGGTTTTAAGCTAATGTATTATGTTATTAACCTAGATATTATGGATTTTTTTCTGTTTCATTTGTTATGATTTTTAACGGATTTGAATTTATATTTTTATTTATGTATTGCTACTTTAAATGAATGAAATTATCTTTTATTGTAAAAAAACCCATAGCCACAAAATGAAGATGTTTTCTTCTTATTTGATACTCGTGTGTTTGAACAAGTGGAAAAATTAGTAAAAAAATTATTGTTGGATGAAATATAAATAGAGAGATAAAAAAGGTATGCATTTTGTTATTTAATTACTATGATTTTTTAAAAAAATAATTTTTTTGAAAAAGGAAAAATTTGAGATTTTGTAAAGGGTAAGATTTTCATTTATGAACTTGTTATATATGAGAACAAAATGTAAAGGATTATTTAGGAGTAATTGCAAAGGATTTTATTACCTCCAAAATAGAACCTCTCAACTGTTTGATAACGTGTATCATAATTTTTCAAAATTTCTTAATGACGTCAAAAATTCTATTTCAATCGAGTTTCTAACCCTCTCTTCTATAATTTAACATTTCAAAAAATTACACTCCTAGTCCCTCAACTTTAAAAATTTACAATTTTTCCCCAAAGTCTTGGCATTTTACAATTCAAACCCTCGATTTTTGAAAAACTACCATTCAATTCTTCAATTGTTTAACATTTACATTTTAGACCTCAAACAATTAGAATTTTACCTTCTAGTCCATTCAACAAAATTTTTATCAAAAAACCCCTAAATATACCCGAACCGGTCTACCCTCATCCAAATAATCTCCAATCGCCTAAGCCACCTCAACATACTTCCCATTTACATGAATGATCACTCAATTATACTAATTGAACACATTATCATCAAAAACCCCAATTCTTTATTCTACCAAACCTTAACCCACTCATCCATCTCTAAATCAACTTGCATCATCATCTTCCCACACAAATTCCTTCTCCATTCAACCTACTAATGATATTCAATCAAGTTCCAACTCAAAATTCATTCAAACACAATTTGTCCAAACCCATTTACCAAAACTAAACACAATACCTATAGCACCATTATACTTTCCATGTGATTGAAATTATATTCATATAATCACATATAACCATATATCATTATGGAATTCCAATAAGAGAGAATATATATCTTATGCAAACATAACTATATACATCTATACAGGTCATGCAAACAAGTCAATTTCAAAGTTTGATACACACAAATCAAAAACTCAGCTAACTATGTATACAAATGCTGAAGAGGAGGGAGTCTACAGAACCAGTCGACCGACCTATGACTCATGCTGCTATCTACAAAACTTTTAGCTCCAAATCAAGCAAAAAGATCTACTAGTTATATTCACCTGAAAAAATATTTGCGCTTTATATGAGTCACAGCTCAATGAGCATAAACTATCGTATATCAAAAGCAAACACAAGCATATAACAACTGATTGATAACTATGTCATGCAAACATGTGCATATGGTATTCCATTTTACATGTGACCAAACAAGCCAAATATTGCCTAAAGATTCCTATAGGCCATTGTGTAATTGGCTGACCAACACTGTATGAAAATTGACCCGAAGGTTGTCTGTGTAATAATGGCCTGAAGGTCTCCTGTATGGATATAACCTGAAGTCTCCTATGTAATAATTTGTGAATACCAAAGCATGATGATCACAATGCCTTTATTAAGTCCAGTATGAATGCATCAACATGTGAAATATTTGATAATTAATATCCATGTAAAAACATACCATTCCACATGTACAATAAACATTCTCAACATATCACTATAGCAAACCACGTGAAGATTCTCAACATATAGCATATATCACATAAATTCAAATAGTCACAAATTTGTCCAAGTAATCATATCAAGAACATGTCTTTGAACACAAATCATATAACACACATTTGAATTAACATTAAGTTTATACTCACATGTGCTGCCAATGTAAAGCAAGCACTCACAATTTTTAGGTTTCTAATCTACGATTGCTCAAGTTCTCTGAATCTACAAAATATTAAAATTATTTATCAAAATTGAATACATTTTTTTGTAAAATTATAGACTAGTCCCTTAGTTACAGGTTCTTATTCAATTTGGTCCATTTGTCCTAGCGAATGACATAAACTCTGAATTTACTTAATCTATAGGTTAACTTCATCTTTAACTTATAAGGACATGTTCTCTTTCTCTTTCTCATGTTCTGTTATAACAAATTTCATATTAGTCCCTATTATTGAAAATATAAAAAAACAACCTCTATTGTGGTCTTCTTAGCTTAATCTCAACTGAACAGTCTGTGTTCCATTTAACATTTCTGAAGTTGTAGATTTTCAATTAAATTTCTTTAAATTAAATTTGAAAATAAACATTCCAAGATTTCTGATCATATAAAGTAGGATTCCTAATTCAATTAGTACAATTTATAGCGAATTTATAAAATCAGACCATCTTCTACTCTGCTTCTAATTCAGAATAGATTGAGCATCCCTAATGTTATTGCAAATTATCATTCACTTTAGCTTCAAATCAAACTCCGTAAATTGTATCACAAACTATAAAAAAATATATTTCTAATCACATGAACCTTGTTTTGTAATTCAGTTTACACAATATTTGACAAATTTTCAAAGTTAAGTCAAGAGCTGTAATAGGGTAGCCAGACATTTACTTAGTGTTTTGGTCATGGTTTACTTTATTCAACTCTAAATAAAAAATGGTTTATTGATTTAGAAACTAGACTCATGCATCATTGTGTCCGGAAAATATTAAATTCTAATTCAAAATAAATAAATCTCAGTGAATTTTACATCTAAACCTAGAAACAAGTTGTATTATGTAAAACTATAAACATGACCAGTCTTATATATACAAGTATAACTCTCTAAATACATTGACTTAATCTATGCCCTTTTATATTCCATTATAAGACATATATATCGACAATTTTTATGTTTTCCACTTTTCCAAATTAGGTTTCTACGGTGTCCAAAATCTAGTTACAAATAGACTGTTCCTACAACATATTTGATTAGGGTAGTTCATACTATTTCAACCATAAATACGAAACAACATAGAATTTGATTAAGCTCTTTTATAAGATACATAAATATACAATTTTTATTCTTTGAGTTTCCTGTAATTTTCTTCTAATATGTTCAAAAGTATGAATGAAATAGAGACCAGTCAAGAGCTATTACAGGTTCGGGATTACCTTTGCTTTGTTTATGCTCTTGTTTAAACGAATTGATGATCAATTATGTGTGGGAGCTATTTTGCACGAATTTTGGAACAAGAGGGTTGTTTTTTTTGTGGTTTTGGGTGTTTGAACCCCATTGTCTGTCTTCTTAGGTATATAGGGACCATCTTCCACAACTATCCATACTTCATTGGCTTTGTACTTAAGAAACACCATCATCCTTGTCTTCAAATATGTGTAATCACTGCCATCAAAGAAAGGAGCTCTATTAATAGTCAAACCTTCATATATCGAGATCTCCTCATTTGAGAGTGGAGCAAAACCGTTACACCACTTAGTTTTGCCGGACCAACAAGCAAACCGTTACACCTTGTTTTTTCAGGTCAACAAAAAAACTGTTACTCTCTAGTGTTTGTGGGATCAACAGAAAATCGTTCACCTCTCTTGTTTTTATAAGGAACCAAAACAAGGAATAACATATCCACTTGTTTTCTAAGGCTCACTATTAAAACCTATATAACCCTTAATCAAATACTTTGATTGTTACAAATTTAATTTAGACTATAACAATGTCAAGCTCACACAAACCCGAAAATGTGATAGCAAGAAAATAGCTTAAATGGGTAGAAATGAGAGAAAAAAATAAATAGAAAACTTTAGCAAAGGTCTTTCTTACCTCTTTTCTGATCTGAGAAGTCTATTTATAGCCACTTGACATAATATAGCTGTCACAACCGATTTTTGGACCATGATCGGCATACAAGGTAAACCGTCTAAGGAATCCTGCCTCATCTCGTACAAATCTCAGAGATTCAAACATAATGCTACCCAAATCGTTTATTAAATAATTTAATAAACATGATAAAAAAAATAATCATTTTCCTTGTAATTAAAAAGAAATACATACATATATATATATATATCAAAATAATTTTAATAGTATTTTTAAATAAATTCGGTGGTCAAAATACTCAAATACAACTATAACCCACATATACCCGGTGTGGGGCATCTAACCAAAATATTTAGATACCAAAGAGTCGTCAAGAACAAATGAACACCTGAAGACTAGTAGTGAAAATAAACAAAGAAAATAAAGGGGGTAAAAAGCAGTGAGGGATAACACTCCAGAACGCCTCATACGTGCCTCACAAAGACTGTTTTGAAAACAGTTCGAAAATACCACAAGCAGGTATATATATATATATATTGTTGGATAACATGTAAGTAAAACACATCAAAATTTTAAATTTTTTACACATTATCAAATGCTAAGATCCATGCAAACAATCAATACATACAATAAAAGGAGTTGCGAATGTTTACCTCGTAAAACACCGAATAACTACGAATAACAAGATTGAGTCACAAACTTGTTGATCCTTTTGTGTTCGGTCAACCACTCCACAACACCAAAAGTATGATGTCTCTATTGGTATCCACACCAAATTGGTCCACAATCACAGCTAGGAGTTTGCGGCTCAGGACTAGGTTTGAATCAGTGCACTATGAACACTTTTATGGAGCTAAGTGTTTAGAGGTTTTGGCAAGAAGAAGGCCCATAAGGGCAGCATATTGTGCTCTCCCTATGTACGAATTAGGCTGCCAAAAATTCACTTAAAAGACCCTTAAATATCCTAGTCCAAATAGGGTTAGGTTTTGCTCAACACCGCCTACAATATCTCCATGAATCTAGCCCACATCAAGTGAGATATCCTCCTATCTTGTAGGTAGATATTCCAAATCCTTTTGGGACTCATTGTGGACGACCATATACTCCTTATTGGCAGAAAATTAAACTCATTCTTACATTATAAATAGACTTAAATAATCCTAATTAACTTGGGCTTAATGGACTTTGAGCTTCTACCCATTAAACAAGTACAAACACAATATCTGCAAGCCCGTCACAACATATATCCAAGTCCAACAAGGATTTGTATTTTATTCAATTATCCAATAATTAAATAAATATGGCGAATCCTAATTTAATTAGGACTCATCCCGAGATGTCCTTAATCAAATTAGGACTATGCACTATTGCGCTTTAAACCCTTAATACTGACACAAACTAGTCCAACTAGTTTTCTCATTTCTCAAATCATATTCATAATAAGAATCCCACCTCAAATCGGAATCCTAATTGCATTATGACTCTTGATATTGAGAATGATCCTAGTGTTAGAATTAGCTCTATCGAAACATAAGACGATCATTAGTTTCTATTTCAGAACTTATCCTTGTTACACTAAGACTCCCATTTCGATTAGGAATCCTAGTTAAACTGGGACTCTCATATGAAATGAGATTTTTGGGTTTCTAAATTAATTATGTATCATCTTAAGGTATCCTATATATTTAGGTTACCTTTTCGAGAATGTTCATCTATGAGTCAAAATAGGAATACTAGTCAAAGTAAGATTACTCACTTGAACATTATTCATCTCATAAATGACATCATCCCTACAACGTGTTATTTTGTGTGACCCTCTAGGCTCTCATTCACGAGGGTAGTAACCTAGGATTTTTCTAGTGTAACCCCTAGGCCCAATGCATTGTACCCAGATTATATTATATTATATATATATATGAGGCATTCTTTTATCTCATTATTATTCCTGTGCATATTTAATTTGATAAAACATTCATGAATAGTGATTCTGCTTAAGTTATCACATATGTGATTTGGATAGTAAAACCTTGAAGCATAAAAGAATACTATTCTAAATATCCCCAGTCGATTATTGTCATGGGAGTGATAATAAACCAAGACTAGTATGTACTCTGTGAGATGATCATGTTTTACTGGTCATAGGATATGATATATCAATCAGAGAACATATAACATGTTAGAGAATAGTATTTTGGATCAATCCACTTATGAGAATGCTACATGGCTGAAAGGTCATAAGTATTTATCATACAACACTTATACTTGAACCCTCAACCTGAAATCACTATGGATTCTTCGATGATTTCTCGTATTCTTTGACATACGCCTAACGTTATTTGTAATGAGTAACAAGTATGTGTATGATTGGGTATGCCATGGATCATGCTAAGGAACATGAGTGAAGTGAAGGGATTGCCACTCTCGAAGAGAGAGAAGATATCACTGGCCACTTGATTAGTGAAAATGAGTAGTGTGTGGCCATACCCAAACAAAGTGATAAGCGTTATCATTTGTTTGACTTAGTCAGGATCACTTATAGATCAAGGAAATGTTTTAGCATAAATAAGGGTGACCCGTTCCATACCTTATGCTAATTCTGATATCGAGAGGCAAAGGGTTGTATAAGATTATAATTAGGTTATGTTGATTTGTAATTGACATTCATTTCAATTTGAGTAATCATAATATCTTGCTAGAGACCAATTATGATTTATGGATTTTAAATTAATTTTGGGCCCATTGTCAATATTGAATGAACCTACAGGATCGCACACAATAAAAATCTAGGTTATGGCTTAAACTATTTTTCTTGTTGGGCCATTAATTTATATTAATGAGATGAGCCCATGATAAATTCGGCACACCCATTTGACCAAAGGAATTATAATTTCGGCCTAATAATGTGTTTAATTAAAGGGTTTAATTAAATAATTAAAAAGGAAGGAAGAAGAGTTCTTGTTTAAGGAGAGTCCTTGTTCAAGAAGATTTTTTGTTCAATCTCTTATTTTGTAGGACATGTGAGGCTGGCCATATGATGCACAAAAATAGGGTTTTTATTTTGGAAATAATCTCTAGGGTTTGTGGGGTTACATGTGCGGCATACAAAAGGGAGAAAACCCTAGGGTTTTCATGAGCCACCTTCTCTCTCTCTTCTTCTTTATAGCTGAACCATAATAGAGAAAAGAAGAGAAAATTAATTCTCACATGGTAGCAGGCAAGCGCACCTATCAATTGTAGTATGATGACCTAAGTACCGAGTGTGGTATCCCACAGAGACTAAGAGTACTATTAATAACTCTCTCTTTATTATCTAGCCTATAAACAGAAAAGGAATGGCGACACATCATCACACAATACAGCAACACAAAGAAAGTTTAAAAACCGGGCAATCAAGGGTAACAGTAGCATCTAGATGTTGAGTCCCCCTAGGACTACCTAAGCAAAACCGACCTCGTCACTAAGTCACTTGTTCATACAATTGAACTGTAGGAATTCCTAACATACATTAACCTCTCTCTTGAGTCAGTTAACATCTAACGTTAAGTTGATTAACAGGAATCTCTTCCTAATTAATACCCCCATGTTGCATTAACACTGATTTATGAATTCCCATATTAAGTTTGACCTTAATCTAGAAGATTTACGTCGATCTATCTCTAGGTTTGCATGCAACTCCTCTCACCTATGAGCGATTCAAAACACACGATAAATCTCTCAATTCCCACACATGCAATCAATTGTCGAATCAAAACACCGATAGAATCAATCCAACAACACAATATTATATGATAGATGAGTCTCAATTCATGAACAAAGCAACAAAATAACAAAACCCGATCACAAATTCGTCCTAGGGTTCATCACATCTAGATGCATATTAATTTAGCTCATAATATCAGTAGAAACAACAACAAAAACGAAATGAAAACAAGAGAGAATGAAAGAACCCATTGAGAATCCTTCAATCTTTAAGCAATCCACTCAATTTTGATGTCGATCCACTCTAAGGACGTTCTCCCAT
>CAODLS014112631.1:0-10470 GCA_948243855.1 Flueggea neowawraea | reverse complement strand
TTCCAACTTTCAGCCCCTTCCCTTGACGGTTTCCTTGATCAACTTCCAGATATTGCACTGTTTCATGCTAATTCCAACAACTTTTCTGGTACCATATCACCAAACATTGCCAAACTTCAATATCTCTATGAGCTTGACATCAGTAACAACCAATTCTCAGGCCCATTTCCAATGGCTGTTTTGGGAATGGAGGGCTTGACATTCCTGGACGTTAGGTTCAATTCCTTTTCTGGGTCAGTTCCACCTCAAATATTCGTACAAAATCTTGACGCTTTGTTTCTCAACAACAACGACTTCATGACTACTTTGCCTGACAATTTGGTGACTACCCACATTCTGTATCTCACATTAGCGAACAACAAGATTATTGGTCCACTCCCAGCAGGCATTTTCAAGGCCTTTTCGTCTCTAACAGAGGTACTGCTAGTAAACAATCAATTAACGGGTTGTTTGCCTTATCAAATTGGCCTCCTAAGAGAGGCCATAGTGTTTGATATTGGCAACAATCAGTTAACAGGGCCATTACCCATGTCATTGGCCTGCTTGGAGAACGTGGAGCAGCTTAATTTTGCTGGTAATTTGTTTTTTGGTATGGTGCCAGAGGTGGTGTGTGAGCTTCAGAATTTGGTCAATTTTTCACTTGCTGATAATTATATCACAGTGGTTGGACCTTTGTGTAGGATTTTGATTGAGAAAGGAGTGCTTGATGTTAGTAACAACTGCATTCCTGGTCTTCCATTCCAAAGGTCAGTAGTTGAATGTGCAAATTTCTTTGCAAAGCCAAGGTATTGTGCGCATATGTGGTCTTATGCTTTTATTCCTTGTAAGCCCTTTGCTTCGATGATCCCTCAAGTGGCTCCTTGAACTTCAATGCCTCACCAATCTTTCTGATCATACACATTATGACACCTTGTATTTTCTTTTTATTTTTTTAAGATCTTTTTTTTCTTTGTGGGTGAATGAGCTTTTTTTTAATTTCTTTTTATGTTGCCGCAGTAATAACGACAGTTGCAGTCATGATGTACCTAAATTATGATGTAACATAAAGTGGCTTCACTATACTTGGCATTTCCAGTAAGTTCTACAAATGAACAGCTCTCCAACCCACTTATCACTCCCTTATAATTTCAAAGGTCTTCCCACACAGATTTTTCACCAATTCAATGATAACGCATCGTGTACTTGTAGGATTATGACAGTTCCTACTTAAACATAGTATCACAATGTAGCCCAGCTAAATCATTAGTAGTTCAATGTGTCAATTTTGAAGTGGAGAAGTAAAATGACGTGTGTACAAGAAAATCGTAATTCGATCGGAAAAAAATGCTCGCTTTCATAAAGAGAATGGTCGAACGTTGTCCACGACTCCACGTAAGTTAGAACGTGCCAACCTTTCCATAGTGCCATTTTGTTGCATCTGAATGCTTGAAGTTACTCTTGTCGGACGCTACTTAATTCCATTTCCAATGATGATTGGTTTAGAAAGTTCCAATCCAACTTAGAGATGCAGAAGAAGACTCGAGCACTAGCCGCATTACTGGTCCAATTCGAAAAGCTTTCCATTAAAAATTACGTTAAAGTTTCAATGTATGCGTAATGCTTATTGCATTGCCTTTGATGGTTACTGTTCTTGGATTTATTGAGTTCTTAGTTTTCAACTGATGAGGCAAGTGGGAATTTTAGTGCTTGTCGTGAAATTTAAGAATGTTCCATCGGACCAAACAGCCAATTGTGTATTCTTAATCTGTCATTGCATCGCTTTCAACGAACTTTAGTTTTAGTTGTAAATTGTGCAGATTTTGGTTATGGCTATAATCAATTTGCCTCTTCATCAGTTCCTAAAAATTGGTTAGTGAGTTGCTGGGCGTAGATTTGGGTTGTGTCGACTTCTCTTGTAACTAAAATTGGATTATTAAAACTATAAAATTATGGAAAGAATGTTTAGCTAATAACATCATTAAGCTTTTCCTATATGTGTAAAAAAACACTTCATCAAAATTAAATTAGCAGTCTTTATCAATTGCACATGGAAAAAAAAGCTTCACGGACCTTGACAAAACTCGAGAGGAGCATAAAGCATCAGGAACCAAGGCTGTGGAGCTCCTTCAGGTTCCCAGCGGAGGTCACCATCTAAGCAAAAGAGGTCTTGTTTTCAACGTTACGAGTGTGGTGCCTTGAAAGACAAATGACTTTTGTTTGTTTGACACTAGGGCAGTAATCTGATCTCAAACTGGGCCAGCCACTGGGACTGAATATGTTGTCCCCAAAAATCTCCAAGTTGGGCTGGCCTAAATGACGAGCTCATAAGGCCCAGCCCATGAGATGATCTAAGTCATCCAGAGTACCAATTCTAACAAAAGCCCTAATGGGATGCCTGGAAAGACACCAAATTTCATGAATTTATGCTTCGTAAGAAATGAACCTCAGGGTTGATGATTGTACAATTTTCATTTAACACCCTTTATGGTAATATAACATATTATTGTAGATGATTATCGAGACATACATAGGCATATGAACATATATTTCAATATATTATTTATTAACTAATCTCTGTTTTTTTTTACATATTCAAAAGAAATGTTACCGAAACTAACACTAAAAAACATGCATAATCATATATAAACAAAGTGAAGCATCGGTTCAAACAATAATAAAATACTCTGTCAAATCATATGTATCATGATGCATATCAGAGAGTATGAGATGCAGGCGGATGACTAGTGCTATATGCAAACAAGTTAATCATCCTCACATTTGATCAATTATCCAAAAGCTATATCAAGCTAAAAATCTGAAAAAACAATATTCATTACGATAACACCACATCTTTCAGGTTCAAAAACGGCAGCTGGCTCCACAAACAATGGCGCACTTTTAGGCTCAATTCATTACCATGACAGGCGAAAATCGCGAAACGGTCTCTAGCAACAAGGGTGATGCAGTTGGATATAGGTCGGTTGGGCATTTCTTCAATGATAGGCAACGCTAATACGTGTTAATCCTGATCAATGATTCAAGGGCTCCAAAAGCCAACCCATCCCATGAGTTCAAGATGCACAAATTATTGAAAAGCAACAATGGGGTGGGTCCGTCGCACGCAGGGGAAGACGGTCTTGGCCGGACACCAACAACAGATTAATAACCGCGCAGTGGTTAAATTACTATTTACCCCCTCCGTTACCTACACTCATAGGCCCTCCCTCCCATATTCACTTTTGTTATCACATCACGTGACTCTGAGCTTGCAGTCCCTGACACCTCCTCCCCACCCTTCTCTTCCATCTCCATCTCTCTCTACGTAACCGGGGGGATGAAATTGACCAATCATACCCTCCACAACCCTCCACCACAACCCTCCACTCACCCTTCTCCCAACGGCAACCACTATGCTGTATTTTCTGTTGCTGCCAACCATTTATCTTCTCGTCCTATCATCCACCGTCCTGACTGCGTCGACAAATGTTACTCGTCCGCCGCCGTCCGATGCTACTGCACTCCTCGCCTTCAAGTCCAACGCCGATTTGAGAGGTAATAAACTATTTTCCTACTCCCAAAATGCTACTCTTCTGTTCTGCAAGTGGCAAGGCGTGAGGTGCGTGCAAGGGAAAGTTTTCAGGCTCCTTCTCCAAGACTTGGATATCGGCGGCATTTTCGCTCCCAACACTTTGACTCACCTTGACCAGCTTAGAGTCCTCAGTCTACAGAACAACTCGCTCACCGGTCCCATTCCTGACCTTTCCAGGCTCACAAACCTCAAGTCTCTCTTCCTTGACCACAACCACTTCACCGGTTCCTTCCCTTCTTCACTCTCTCATCTTCACCGATTGCGTACTCTAGACTTTTCTCATAACAACCTCACCGGTCCTATTCCCCCGTGGCTGACGTCACTCTACCGGTTGTACTACCTGTGTGTCGAGTTCAACCGGTTCAATGGAAGCATACCTCCGCTGAACCAGTCCTCGCTTCTTACCTTCAATGTGTCTTACAATAATTTTTCTGGCGCAATCCCCGTGACAACAGCATTGGTGCGTTTCGGACCGTCGTCGTTTTCCTCAAACCCTAGCCTCTGCGGTGAGATCATTCACAAAGAATGCCATCCGGCTCCTCCTTTCTTTGGCCCGTCGACGCCGACTACGGCTTCGCCACCCCCAGCAGTGGCGCTTGGTCAAAGCGAGCTGCACGGAGTGGACTTGGCAAAACCGAGTCCAAAGGCGAAGCACAAGAGATCAACAGCTGTGATTATTGGTTTTTGCTTCGGTGTATTCGTCCTCGTTGGTGCGATTATTTGCCTTGCAATTGCCCTGAAGAAACATAAGTCTAGCTCTGCCAAACATAAGCAATCGACGGCTACGATAGCTTCAGATGGTGGGCCAACAATTGAGGCGGCTGTGATGCAAATAGATCAGCAAGAGAGCGAGCTGGAAGAGAAAGTGAAGAAAGTGCGAGGACTAGAACAAGCAGGGAAGAGCGGGAGTTTAGTTTTCTGTGCGGGTGAGGCACACCTGTATACGCTGGATCAGCTAATGAGAGCTTCCGCTGAGTTGCTAGGGAGGGAATCAATGGGGACCACCTACAAGGCTGTTCTTGACAACCGTCTGATCGTTAGCGTCAAGCGGCTTGATGCTGCCAAGCTGGCAGATAACAGCAAAGATGATTTCGAGCGTCACATGGAATCGGTGGGCGGACTCAGGCACCCCAATTTGGTCCCTCTCAGAGCTTATTTCCAGGCTCGGGAAGAGAGGCTTCTCGTTTACGATTACCAGCCTAACGGCAGTCTCTTCTCGTTAATACACGGTGAGTCCTAACTCCGTTAAACTCTGTTAATCACTACTTCTAATTATTCTACGGTGATTATACTACCTGATTGGTGTTGGTATTTGTTTGGAGATACTAAACTTGGTGGTAGCTCAGTTTTCCACGAATAGGGAGAATCTTGTCCGACTACGTTGGGACTTGATGTGATTAATCAATTTGTTAATTAATGTTTAATTAATTCCGCAAAGCACTTCCTTTCACGGGGATGTGGAATTACGTGTTTAATCAAACGTGATTAGCCATCCAATTGGAGAGGATGGGTCCTATTGCTACGGGCTGCGTCACTAATTTTTCTTGCTCTGCGAGGATAATAATATTTACGTGCCAATCCCATGTTCATGTCTGTTGAATTCTGGATGTTTATGTGGGCCAGCTGTGATATGACCACTGTGTTGCGGGTCCCACTTGTCAATCGTCTGCATTTGACAGGATTGTTTTTTTACGTGTGCAGGTTCAAGATCAACGAGGGCGAAGCCATTGCATTGGACCTCAGGCTTGAAAATAGCAGAGGACATAGCCCAAGGCCTATCCTACATCCACCAAGCGTGGAGACTAGTTCACGGCAACCTCAAGTCCAGTAACGTCCTTCTTGGTCCAGACTTCGAGGCATGTGTAGCTGACTACTGCCTGTCAGTTCTTGCTAGCTCAGCAATCGAAGACGACCCAGATGCCACGGCCTACAAAGCCCCAGAAACTCGCAACTCGAATCGCCAAGCGACATCCAAGTCGGATGTCTATGCGTACGGAATTCTGCTGCTGGAGCTTGTGACCGGAAAACTGCCATCGCAGCTGCCAATGTTGGCGCCAGATGACATGTTGAAATGGGTTGGGTCGTCCAGGGAAGTGGATGATAGTGGAGAGGACAGTAGGCTAGAGATGCTTCTTGATGTGGCTATTGCTTGTAGCTTGACCTCGCCTGAGCAAAGGCCCACGATGTGGCAGGTGCTGAAGATGTTGCAGGAAATTAAAGAGAGTGTATTAATGGAGGATAGTGAATTGGACCCGCATGGTGGATCGTAGCTAGCTAGTTTACTCATTTTGTACTAAACATCGTTAATATTGCAGTGAGTACAGAGATAGATGAGCATCTACTGCTACCCTTTTTTTTTGTTCTTCTTTTCGGCGATTGTTTTTTGTTCAACTGCTTATTCAGCTGGCAATTCAAACATAGTTAATTTCTCAAACAATTTGCGAAATTCATCCATTAGGCTTAATTACTTGCTTCCGCTGGAGTTATAACTGGAATAGAAGGTAGCTTTTGGGGTCACAAACGATCCAAAGCATGAATGCAATAACTATATTTCATCTTTTCCTTTGCCCTTTTGTTTAAACAAACACACTCGTCAGAAGAAAATGAGATTTCGTACAGGCATCTGACTTTCAATTCGGATGCACATGATACTTAATTCACATGTTCCCATCAACACCTGGGTGGGAAAGAAAAACATAAAGACGTATTCTTCAACCACCCAAATAGAAACTACGAGTCTTCAACCGAGCCATTGCCCTTACTGCCTTAAACCATTATAAAGTTTTGCACCAACAAAAAGTCAAAAAATAACTGAAGGCTACATGCTTGGAGCCGCTGAAAAATTAGCTCTTTTGTTCATAGATTTCTCTGGCAACTACGAGTTGAATCGCAATTATCATTTTTAAAACGACTGGACATTCTTCTTTCCGTCGGTCGGGATTTATCGGTGTCCAGCGCCAAATAGTCATGTATAGCCTCTATATGGCCTAATTTGATTGGGCTCCCAAAAGAAAAGCCCAAAGAATGGTGAAGAAGATTAGCGGAGTCGTGAACACAAATGATCCCAGAGAGTGGTGTCATTCCATCGCTGGGAAATTGCTAGAATCATCTACATTGGTCTTTGTTAATTCCCCATTTTCACTGACCCAATTATTAACATTTCTCTATCGTCTTCCTTTTTAATTTTAATCTTTCCTTTTTTTCATAAAACAGAGGCATACATAAGCATAGAATAGAAGAAGCAACACAAAGCCCTGAAATGCAATGGACCGCAATGGTGCGGTGATGACGGAGATGGACTCCGCGATGGCCTCCCAACAAGACCCTGGTGGAGTCGCCATTAGAGACTTGCTCTCTTTCGCTCGCCATCTCATCAACCAAGGCAAGCCTGCTCAGGCCCTCCAAGCGGTAATTTCTTTTTCTATCGTTTCTTTTTGTAATTTTTGATTCCTCGGTTTCTTATTTTATGGTGATTGAATTAATGTTGTGTTTTTTAATTGGTTATTGTATGAAGAAACTGATTTAGCTGTAAAAATGTTTCAAGATTGAATCTTTAACTACGCTACCTGGGAAGCTTTATCGTGTTTACGGATTGTGGAAGAAGAACACTGTAATGCTTAGCTTTGCTCTATTGTTGCAATGTGGGGGCTTTCAGATAAACCGCCTTTAACTCGGGCCTTTCCTGGGTTGCTAAGGATAGAGAGAATTGTCTTTACATGCACCTTGTTCGTGTGAAATGCTCTTAGGATATTCTGTGTGGCAAGGTGTTATCAAAATTAACTGCCGCCACGCTCTTGCCAACTAAAACTTTTTGATTTCTATGCTGAGAATTTTAACATGGATTGTGTATACGTTGGTATTTATCTTGTAACTTGTAGTGTTGGAGTTTGTAATGTATGCAGAGAATTGGAATGCCTCTACTTTCTTGTTAATAACTACCAAGAGAGGTTGCTGCATTGCTCGAATAGCGGCATAAATTGTTCAAACAGATGCTTTCTTCTCTACCTGTTTTCAAGTGATTTACAATGAAAGGCATAATTCTTTGTATGTGTTGTCTTTCTGATTTCAAATTGTTTAGATTCTCTAAAACATTATCAATCATAGATAACTTCCACTAGGAGAGGAGACCAAGGAAGATGAAGTAAGCATGTTTGAAATGAAATGCCAAAGCAAATTGGTGCACAACATCTAGAATAGCTTTTGTTACAACAATCACCTGGTCTAGCAAAAAGCTATCCCTACTCTTAGAGTACCCACTCCATAGGCATTATGGGGTGACATTGAGTATTTGTTCTTGCATTAGGTTATTGTTTGACCTTTAATGTATTCAGGACACAGATGTCTTTTAACTTAAGTCAGGCAATGTTGCTGTTTGCTCAATGCAAAGTGGAGTCATGATGATTATTACCCTAGAACATAAGTTAAATATCCTTGGCCTTGTTTTGAGGTTCAATTATTTTTTCCCTTTGCTTTGCGAAATATGGTTTATTTCTTTGATAATTTGGATATTGAAGCATTAAATTGTGCGCAAACAATTCAAACATGCAAATTAGAAAAAATAGAGAAGTTTGAGATTCTGGAGTTTATATGGAGAAGAATTATCTGGGTTGTTTATATTTCTGTGCTTTCCTGTTGCTTGAAATAGGTAGTAATGGCAGTTCGAAGCCAAGGTGGGGAAGAGGCTGTTTTTCAGTCCCTAAACCGTGCTCGCGAGCTGTACAGAATCAGACTGCAAGAGAACACCACTGTTGATCAGCTGGCTTCTTTGTTTGCCGAGTGTGCAATTGCAGAGGTGCAGCCTTTGAAAGCCGAAGCATCACCCCTTAATATGAGTGGCCAATCAATCGTATCAGATGCTCAAGAGAATTCTATACTCGCAGAAACTGGTAGGACTCAAATTGTGTTGGATGTATTCTCAGATGGGAGCAGCTTCATCTGTTTGCAATGTGGCGGTCTTGTTAGCAATCATCGAAAAGATGAGCACTATGCTTACTGGTGTAGCAAACTGTGATAAGCTGGGACTTTGGGCAACTGTTTGCTCCTCCGGTGCAATGCTTATTAATATGCTTCATTAGCGTACTTGTTGCCTACCCCGATGCATGTGATTGCATGATTGCTACTGTCATCTTCAATATTCAGTATGCCTCGTGTCCACTAGTCAAATTGTCAGTTTCCAGATATAAAAGTGAGATGCATTGCGTCCGTAATTGGAGTAAGTTCCTGATTTCCTTATTGAATGAATGCTATTTGCAGAGTATATACATATATGTATTATAATGACGTTTTAATCATCACAGAAATATTTGAAAAATAGTAAATTAAAATGGATGAGAGTTGCTGAATGGAACTTTGTAGTGAAGGAAAGGCAATAGCCTTAGATTCTTGCGTTATTCCTAATGTTTGTATCAAGCGTTTGTTATTTTTTAGTCTCCATACACATTTCCGAATGGAAGTTGGTGATTGGCATTCTGAATGACCATGCTTAAAGATGCGTGGTGTTCCTAAGCATGTCTTTTTGGTTAGAGGAGTTAAGCCATGCATACACTCAATCGCTTGACTATTTGAGAAAAATAGGGGCAGGAATCATCTGGTTGACGGAATAGAAAAGTAGGGGCAGAGAACTATGCCGCTGGCAATGCTCAACGAGAAGCCGTTTTGCCTATTCCTGGAAATTAAGCTGTTAATAGAAACCTGGCGAGAAAGTAGATAGCTTGGACAGAACAGAACCATTGTTAAACAAATAGCTTTGGTGGCCAAGCTTTGCCATACGATGCCGAAAATGCATGCTGAAAATGTCAGTAATGCTGATAGTTCCATGAAGGTACATCCTCATTTTCACAGGCCAATAGCCAAATTGAAGAGACAAATCCAATCTGATCAAAAACTATTGCTGTAATTGAATCACTATTGACTGAAAATGCTATACGGTACAAGATTACTTATCAGAATCAATAATGTGCTACACACACAGGTCACTGAAAAGAATTAGCCAGAAAAAAAAAATGAAGAGACCCAAAAAAGTGAAGAAAAATCAGACCTTTGTTATACATTTCTATGACCTGTTGGGAGGAAAATTTTCCCTCTTGACTGTTGTTATTGACAAACTATATGCCAAAACATTAGAGGCAATTGTAGCATGAAGTTCCTCCAACACTTACGCCAGCTTAGGCCTCTGGATATCTTGTAATATTTTGGTGAACCATCAGGTGGCATCGGTACCGCTTTATAAGATGCTCCTGAATGCAGTAACACAATACAGACCAACACTTCAAACCTAATCCTTCTCAAAATCAGCTCATCCAAGACAACTATAAGCAGAGCTCCTCCATACTCATTTCCAGCACACTGCATACATATAGAAGAGAGCATATTCAGCAAACATTGCAACTTGACAGCTAAATGTCTAGTTTCTTTTCTTTCTATAATTCACAAGTTTACAGCGTAGATTCAACTTTGCCACTGCGCTAAAATTGCAAGAAAGTCGGGCACCTTCTCACTGTCCATCATCTATTGTGGAAAATTTGTATTTCATCTAGTTATCATGGTGAGGAGAATGCAACATACTAGGCAGTAAGCCCTTGGTACTAGGTTCAAGTTAGTGATGCCATATTAATATTTCCCAACTAACTAAGCAATTTTTTTCAACAACCCAAGTTAATGAGAACCACAAGCACAGAATGAGGATATCAGTGTATAAAAAGAGTTACCTTCACTTTTGTTCCGTTGTGCTCTCCATGCCTCTGAGTTAGACATCAAACTTTTAGGCCAAAGATGAGTGTAGGGCAAGAAGAATATCTGAACAGAGATCGTCAAGATATTCGCTGTAGCACCTGTTGACGAGCCTTAGCCCTCATGATTGTTTCATCGCTATGCCTAATTAATTCTGACAGTCTCCATGGCTT
>CAODLS014111614.1:0-16469 GCA_948243855.1 Flueggea neowawraea | reverse complement strand
AGTTAAATATTTTGTGGACATGTTATTATGTAAGACATAATAAATTTGGCCCATATATTTTAATAAGGGAGTGATTTATTTAATGATAGTGTATCATGTAATTAAAAGCCTAATAACATTAATAAACCCATGAAGAATTTCACATATATTCTTATTTTTTAGAAAAAATTCTGCATACTCCTATTTTTTAAGAGCTCTAATTAGCGCACATGATTAATTAGGAAGAGTCCTAATTAGTGCACATGATTAATTAGGAAGAGTCCTAATTAGTGCACATGATTAATTAGGAAGAACTTATTCTTGTGGGACAAGAAAGGCTAACCCTAGTGCACCTATTTAGGATTTTTCATATGCCTATAAATAGGAGCACACCCTTGTCATATTCTTTATGACTTGGCCAAATTTGTGAGTGCCACAATTAAATGAGAGAAAATTATTTGTGAGAAAATAGAATAGAGATTCTTGGTGTTAGTACACAAAGCCAATTCTCCAAAGTTAATTTGTGTGGATACCTTTAGACACGTTCGTGCAAAGACAATGTGAGAGATAGGGGATTTGACCTTGACTAAAAGCAACATCAATACTCCATTCAGTCAGTCGTTCGAGTTTGGATTTAAGGTAAATTTGCTAACCCTACTTTTGTATGTTGATGTGCATGGATCATTGGTGGAATTCTAGGATATTTTTTTTTTTGTTATTTTCACTGCATTGTATGTTTATGAATGTCATAAAGTAGTATCAAATTCCAACATTGAGATGAAAGAAAAATAAGAGATACCTCTGCTAAGAATTGCTATTTATTTTCTCTCTCTTCTCCACCTTTCAAACCCAAGTAGAGTTTGCAGTTCCTTTTCCAATGATCCAGTTCATTGCAATGAAAGCAAACTCTTTCTTTCGCCTTGGTTATCTTGGGCATAGGCTTATTGGGTTAGATTTCTCCTTGCCCTTGCCAAGAAACTTTGGCTTAGTCTCGCTTTTGCCTTAGTCTTGCCTTTGCATTTCCTTTTGTGTACCATGAGCACATCATTGGTCATATGAATTCTCTTCTCAGCATTCTTCAACATACCAAGAAGCTCGGTGATGGACTTATCCATGTTGTGCATATTATAGTTCATGAAAAACTGGTCATAACTACTTGGGAGTGACTCTAAGATCATATCTATTACCAACTTCATTGTTAATGGAGCACCAAGTCTCTCAAGTTGGTCAATGTAACTTTTCATCTTAATAACGTGTGCACTCACGGAAATGCTAAGAGCCATCTTACACTCATTCAATGCCTTAGTTGTCAAGAACCTTTCTTGATGGGCTTGCTCTTGGAACATTTTCTGAGGTTCCTCATCATGTCAAATGCCTCCATAGCTTCGAATTGCTTTTGCAAATTCGCAACCATGGTAGCAACCATAAGACATGTGACATCTGTCAAGTCACTTACATGCTTATCACAAGCATCATTTTGTGCTCTAGGGGCATTTGATGCAGGTCTGTGGGGAATCAATGTATCTAGGACATAAGTCTTCCTTTCTTACTTAATAATAATTCTTAAGTTTTGTGACCAATCAAGGAAGTTAGTCCCATTCAATTTTTCCTTCTAAAGGATTGATCGCGACGTAAAGGTTGATGTGTTGTTGTTTGTTATCATTATTTCTATATACAAAATATGAAAGGATTAATAAGATGTCTTTTAAATACTCCCACTAAAATTAGCATCCCTAAAGTTAATTTGAGTTTTAAACATAGTGGGTACAAGATCCATATTTCACTCAAAGTTAAGTCAGCTATTTAGGTAGAAAACTCCTTTTCAATTATATCAAATATAACTCTTGTATTATTAGGAATTTTGACATCTCTTGTCCTGTCATTTAAATTCCTTTCTATGCATTCAGCCCAAAACCGTTTTGATAGCCATGTTAAGTCAAACCATAATCAAAATATGGATTCAACCATTATCCACTCTTGCCTATCTAAGGTAATCGAGTGCACCCTACGAAGGCAGCAACTACACATTAACGAATAAAAGGTTTGGCAATTTTCGACTTACTATTATAAGGATTTGTTTGTTTGTTGGTTTGTGTGGGATACATAAATAAACATTCAATCATGGCATATAACGTGGCATGATAAAACCCAAAACTAAGTTTGATCTCACAAGCCAATATGAAGATCAAGAGTTAACTTAGGGTGGTCTTTAATCTTCATTTCAACAAATGGCATCCATCTTTTTTTACATACATTGTATAAATTTAAATATATAATAAATTCATTTTCAATTATATCAAATATAACTCTTGTATTACTAGGAATTTTAACATCTCATGTCCCGGCATTTAAATCTATTTCGATGCCTTAAGCCCAAAACCGTTTTGATAACCATGTTAAGTCAAACTATAACCGAAATATGGATACAACCATTATCCACTCTTGTCTATCTAAGGTAATCGAGTGCACCCTACGAAGGTAGAAACTACACATTGACGAATAAAAGGTTTGGCAATTTTTGACTTACTATTATAGGGATTCGTTTGTTTGTTGGTTTGCGTGGGATACATAAATAAACATTCAATCATGGCATATATGCATCACATGTATATATATATATATATATATATATAAACGTGACATTACAAAACCTAAAAATAAGTTTGATATCACAAGCCAATGTGAAGATCAATAGTTAACCTAGGGTGGTCTTCAATCTTCATTTCAACAAACGACATCCATCTTCTTTTGCATACATTGTATAAATTTAAATCTATAGTAAACTAATATAAAAGAAATGGGCACATTCGTCAAAAATTTGAAGTAATTAAAATAGGCACAAATCGTCATTCCATTACATTGAACCATAACAAACCAATTACATGGGGTTAATTGGGTCTTGTCATGCACCATGCATTTTCAATCCACATTCAAATCAAATACAATCAGATTATGAAGATTAATAAATTTCATTCAATTAATCAAATCTTCACATTGATTAAATGTTGGATGTGTATAGCGGTTTCGCAAGCCGGTTGCGATGGAGGTTTGTAATTCGCATTGCTCATGGAAACAAGTTGCTCATTTTAAAAACCCTAATCTGTATTGATCTCATTAACACTTGAATTTCATAATCAAATTATGATTCAATTCATTGTTTATAATCCCATTATAAACCCGCACATACAAAACCCTAAACGGCATTCTAGATGATTCTTACCATCCTATGTAATCCATCAATCATATTTGGCCATACACAATAAAATTCTCAATTTTATCATGCTAAATTAAATCATTAATCACATCATTAATTCATCAACAATACCATAAAATTATAATCAAGACCGAACATATACAAGAACAACACAATTATATCTCATATAAAAGGAATCATCTATGTTGATGGTGCAAGCGGCTATGATACCACTGTTGGAATTCTTTACTAATTTTATGACATTCATAAGCATACACGATAGCGAAAATAGCAAAAATTTTAAACCTTTTATACCTAAAATTCCATCAAGGATCCATGCGCATCAACATACACGATTAGGGTTAGTATATTTTAACTTCAAATCCAAAGCTCGATGGTGTGACTGAACGAAGTGTTGATGTTGTTTTTAGTATTAAAAGCCGAATCACCCTCTCTCTCACCTTGCCTTTGCGTGAACGTGTCTAAAGATATCCATACAAACGAGCTTGCTTATATCGGCCTAGTGTACTAGCACTTGAGATTCTGTATTCTAGTTCTCACGGATTTTCTCTCTCTATTGTGGCACTCCAAATTCAGTCAAGCCTCTCTGGATGTATAAATTCAGCCCCTAATTATAGAAGCATAGAAAACGCTAGTCTTTCTTCTATTAGGACTTCTTTTCCCTTATCCTAACTAGGTATGAAGTGTAGTAGGTTTTCTTTTCCTTGTCATACAAGAATCAAAGCTCCTAAAAAATAGGAGTGTACAAATTTTTTCTAAAAAATAGGAGATGAGCCAAATTTTTGCATAGGCTTTTTAATGTTATTGAGATTTTAATTATATGATATATTATCATCAAATAAATCACTCTATGATTAATATACATGGGCCAAATTTATGTCACACAATATTATGTTCAACACATATTTAACCTATTAGGAAGTAATTTACATTAAAATCCATTACATTAATGGATAATATCTTATATCATATATAAGACATAAATCATAAAACCTCGAATTATTATTAACTAATCAAATAAATATTCTAATAATTCAATTACTACAAGAGATAATATTTGTGAGTCAATCCAACTCGTTTTTATGTGTGACCCAATAGGACCACTCAAAATTGGCAATGTGTCTTGTCCCAAAACTTGGGTCCAATGTCTATAAGCGATATCTAGTAATATATTATGGCAACCCAAAATCAAGTGGAGTCGATGATCCAAGTTAACCTTTCACAGTTTACTATTTAGTCATTTTGTCTCACAATATCTATATTAAGTATAAGGCATGGTTACATGTCAACCTTATTTGTTTAATACATTCTTGATTTCGAGTAGATTGATATAACAAATGATATTGATAACCCCTTTATCAATTCATTTGAGTATGCATATATTCGATCAATCATACTCATTAAGTTGCCTAGAGATATCACTCTTCAAAAGATGAACAAATTCATCACTTTTATTATCACTCATCTACAAGATTCATGACACACACAATCATAACATTTATAGTTATCTTGTTACTGATAATGTTTGACTAAGTTAAAGTGTGTAATTCCTCATGTAGGAGTCGATAGTGAGTTTCAATCAGATGACTCAAATATCACAACTGCGTGAAAGCTACTTGTGACAACAATCCATGAAGTGTTTTCACAGCGGGCCAGTCCAACACATGTTCTCTAACATGTATATGTTCTAAGTAATGTCTCACATCCATAATCAATAAAACATGATTATCTACTTAACAGTATACTAACCTTAATTCATTATCATTCTCATGATAATAATTGATTAGAGATATTTAGAATAGTATTTTTTAACCTTAGGGTTTTACTATCAAGTCAAACTTAATGATATAAGAAAGAATAAACTATTCATAGAGATTTTGTCTTCATAAAATATATTATAATATTTCATATATATGAAATGAAATATTTCTTTTTTAAATGATAAATCGAATAACATTGTACATATATAATTAGACTAGGGCACTAAAACTAACAGAAGTTGTTCCATTCGTGCGGCTTTGTGCATTCTTGCATACTTGAATTACCAGTCTTTGTGTTATTGATTGAGTAATTCCTTTTAGTTGATTATAACATGTATCTGTGGTGAATATTAATTTTTGTAAGTTTGAGTTTGCGAACCTGGTTCAAATGCAGGGAAGTCTAAAACAACAATTATCTTCTGTGAAGCCCACTTTAGAAGAGTTGACGTCTAGAAGGCTTGAAAGTACTAAAAGCTTCTGTGAAACACAGATGCACATTGCTCGTATTTGTGCAGAGATTGCAGGAAATGATGCAGATGCCGATTCACAAGTTGATGACTGTGATTTGTCTATGAGGAGATTGGGCGAGCTTAAGTCACAACTTAAAGAGCTTCATCATGAAAAGGTAGTTGTTGCAGTTATGCATGTTTTGGTGTTAGATATGTTTAGGTATTCATGGCACTGTTGTATTTTCTTTTAACTTTCAGGTTCTACAGCTACAGAAGGTTACTAGAAGTATTAAGACTGTCCATGATTTGACAATTGTGACGTCAAATGACCTTTTTGAGACTATTAATGATGTTCATCCCAACTTGCCTGAAATGTTCAATCTAAGGGCATTAGCAAGGACACACTAGCTAGATTAACAGGTGTGATTCAAACACTAAAGCAGGAGAAGCAACAATGACTAAAAAACGGTGATTTGAAGACTGACTTTTTATTTCAATAATGGTTCAATTTGCGAAATTTGGATTACGCCTTTTAACCTATTTTCTCATTTGTGTATTTGTTAAAATTGGTAATAATTTTGGACATGAATTTTGTCGCTTACCGCAGGAGCAATTTTGCTAAATGCACAGTGGATATTTGAATAATGCTGGGTTTTGATAAACTGCTGTTCTATAAGATATTTCTTGCAGTTTCTGTGCTGACTTTCGTTTTGTTGTAGCTACAAGGTCTTGGAAGCTCATTGACAGAGCTATGGAACCTTATGGACACACCTCTTGAAGAACGAAGAAAATTTGATAATGTCAAATTACTAATATCTTGTATAGTGAATGATGTATCAAGCCAAGGATGTCTTGCTCTTGAAGTCATTGAGAAGGTGATGTCGTTTCCTTGTCTATATGGACATGCAAGTGTTTGAAATTGTTACCCAGATTTATCTCTATAAATTTTGGTCTTTAAGTTGATTTAGGGCATGTTTTCTCCTCACTAGCATTCACATATTGTTATATTTACATTTGACATTAAACTTGATTGTACATAACTTCATCAATTTTTTTAGATATTGCGCTATCACCACAATGTTTATAAATAGGTTGAATTATAAATAGAAATGACCTTAATTAAGGATCCTTTTTCATGCGATAGAATTATGCTTACATGCCAAATCCCATCCGCATTTGACTGATTTTCAATTTGTTATTTCTAAAACACGACAATTAGCAAACATTGGTTTGCAACCTATATCCAATGAAGGATAGCAAAATACCTGAACCAAATTGGAATTGGTCACCTCAGTGTTAAATTCTCCAATCCAACATATTAGCATTTACTTGTGGGACAAAGTACAAAAGTGCTTGTTCATTCTTCTGTTAGTAGTATTGGAAATTGCTGCTTGTATCACTTGCGTAAAGAAACACTTGTTGAAAGTTGAAATTCATTAATGAGAATCGATACAGTGCTGGAAGAGAAGCTCACAAAATCTGAAACGTGTAAAGAAAGCACAAAATCTTGTCAGCAAAATACCATGTGAGCTTACAATTTTCATCTACTTGCCTAGTTTTGTTTCCATATTGCAGAAGTTGCTATGTGAGTGATTTATGAGAGTAGAAAATTCAAGTTATTCCACTAACTAGGTTTATTTTTTTATTCTTACATGCAAGTGCAACAACAATGCAGGTTTATAGTGATAAAACCAGATAGCTTAAGTACATAAATTGTGTTAACGCTTTAATTTATGAACCATATAAAATTTTGAAGAAGACAAAAATGATATCTATAGATTGAAAGGATTCCGATGGGATTTCATAGTCCTTTCCCTGAATCATATAGAAGAGAGAAGTTTCATATAAAATGAGTTTTACCTTTACTGCCTTCACCTGTACAAACTTTCTCAGATTTTGGGTGGAGCACAACCCATGTTTTCACAGATCAACTACTTGATGTCTGGGAGAAGGATACAATATAATAGTCTAATCTTGTTTTGAAACTATACTCCAGGAGATGGAATAAATTCCTAATATGGTTCCTAAGAATTGCACCAGATACAAATTTCAATATGGTTCCTAAGAATTGTTTTGAATGTCACATGGATTTGAACCCAATAACTAAACAAAGATCTACTCTGTAAGCTAATTGTAGAACAGAATATGGCACAACAAAATACTGGTTTCAAATTGTCTTCTGTCTTGGATCAGTGCATGTGGTCCTTGAAGTTCTAATACTACCATGTCCTACTTAAGCTTTGTAATCATGAAGTTCTTTCTACATATTTCGTCTTCCAACTCAGTAATTCTCTATAATCAACAAACAATTATATTCCAATAAGTCAAGTCAGTTAGAGAATTTGGTGAAAAAAAGCTCAACAAATACTATATTTGAAATAATACCTTTGAACCTGCAATATTAGGAGATTGAAGAATAGTAGTGAGCTCCTTCATGGAAGCATCTTTGTCTTCACACTCCCTTTACAAATTGAGGATATCTTGGTCTATTGAAAAGGAGTTTCTTTGTAGTAGGTATTCAGAAAATATGAGTTAGTGGAATTGAAATCTTAACTGACTAATAATTAATGCAAATAATGTATATTTTGAGCAATTATAGAAAGAAAACTCTGAAATGCATTGAGCACAACATACAAATGCCACAAAAGAAAAGAAATATTGTTGTACTTCGAGTTTCCTATTGCTTGTTATGTATTATATGGTGAATGACCAAATTTCAACCTTTGAGGTTTCATCTTTTATGTTACTTTCGGATATCTATGCTTGACCTTTTGCAATTATTATTGTGCAGTAATTCTTGAGAATTTGAGTACAAAAGTTAAATCTTGGGAATTAGACAAAGGGATACCTTTCTTATATGATAAGGTAGTAGTACGATCTGTATATTTTTTGATTGTTTATTTAGTTTATATTTAGCTAGTTTGGGGTCCTTGAGCTATGCCAAATTTCAGGTTCCTCCACTACAAACTTTGGAGGAATATGCTGTGCTGAGAAAGGAGAGAATAGAAGCGTAAATCTCGGGTATGCTTTGATTTGTTTTCCAGTTTCTTTGCTGAAAATAGAAGCATTTTCTCACTACATTTGTTCATTTTTAAGTCACTTAGATTTAGCTAAGACAATTTTGTTGTGGTTTGTATAGGTGCAAAAAAGTCTGTAAGAACAATTTGCTGTAGAACAAGAGGCACTTTATTTTACGGAGTCATCTATAAAGAAGCCTCTTGGTCAGAGTAACGCTGCTAATTCCATGGTTGGAACCCCAAACCAGCGCCGTCTGGGTACTCATTTGCTGCAATCTTCAATGGTAAGGAAGGCAAAGAGAGTAGAGTTCATCATGTAACACCTATTAACTATGTTGTCTTTTCCAAGGATGATTGAGTCGGTCCGGGAAGCCAGTCTCCATACTCGTCTAGATTCTCTTGCTTTGAAACCTTGCTGGAATTATCATTTCTCATAATCCTCATAAATTGTCAATATGATTTTAACTTCAGAAATTTTCCATATTGAATGTTTAGTAGCAATTTGATAAGCTTTTTCGTGGATGAATTCTATGATTACAGTGAATCTAATAGTGAAATTTTCACAATGCTATCATAAAAGTGGAAGGGAAGATTATCCCTTGGATAGTGGAAGATTGTGTTACTTTGCTAGACATGTTAAAAGATTTGCGAATTTTGTTGCTCACCTTCTTTCTTGAGTGACAGATTCTATGTTGAGTCTCATTCAATGGTGTCCACATCCACATGAACTTCTCTCATCTGTTTTGATATTAATGAAGTACTCTTGTTCATACAATTTTTCTCTAGCCAGCCTCCTCCAAAGATCTCTAACGGGTTGGGTCTATCAATTGAAAAAATAGCCTAATTGTGTCTTCTACCCTGCCCTCCGAACAGTATCAACAGTATTTTTCTTCTAGTTGAAACTTCATTTTGTTCTCACATGTTGTGTTTAAGAAGTATGATTTGGAAACTTTCATATAAAGAATAGGATTTGGACGGAGATTTCATCCAACTAAGAGCTATCCCTAGATGTATTACTATGAGAAAATTTCTGTAGTCTTTGCACATAATAGGACACTAATTTTCTTTCTTTCTTTTATCTTATTTGTTTAAGAGATGGAGATATAATTGTCTGCAACAAGAGGTGACGATTTTTAACACGATAATAGAATTTATAAGTGCACAATTATGATACAACATAATTGACATGAATTCTGGTTTTGTTATGTTTATGTTTCATATAGCAATATATAATATGTAAACGACATAACATGATTATGACGTGTGTAACACAAATTGCTCGATATAACCAAATAAGAAGCATATATAAATAAATTATGAAGAAAAAGAGATAAAGATCAAGGATCTGTGATCTATTATATGGGTAATGATTTTTCCATTTGCATATCACTACATGGTATTAAGATAATAGACAGCTCCAATGTTTTAGTTGATGGGAGCATCAGATGCCTAAACATAGGTGCATCTGATATTCGGGGATCATTGCCAAACCAAAACTGAACACAAGTAGCCAACTTTAAAACCAAAATTTAAAAGAGTCAACCCCTAGCTTCAATATGGAATCTGCATTAGATGTCAACTTGCATAGGTGATCAACAATTCTTTTCTTATAAGAGTAGAGATACAACGAAATATTTTTTCTATTTTCTTTTCTTTGAGAAATTAATGCTAAGTTTAGTTGAGAAAACAGTTTTCTAGTTTTCTGTTCTATTTTTTTTTTTAAATAACATAGAAAACAATGAAAAACTTTAGTGTTGCATGAACAAATTTTTCATTTTTTCATTTCTATTTTCTAATTTTCTAGAAAAAAGTGAAAATTTTCACAACTAAATAGGCCCTAAGAACTTGCATAATTTGGACAAGTTCTAGAAAATATTTAGAAAATTAGAAAACAGAATTATAAAATCATAAAATTTGTCTAGACAATTAAAACATGTTAGTAAAAAATTATAAAAACAATTAAAAAATATTAGTAAAAAATTATAAAATTTGTCTAGACAATTAAAAATTATTGATATTTGAAACAAAATATGTATTTTTTCAAAACTAAATAAGCCCTAAATGATTTAATTTTTCTAGGATGTGTGTTCGGGTGTTTTCATCCGATGATAGAGTTCAATATTGTGCCACAATAGTGCAATTGTTAAAAAAAGGAAAGATCATAGAAAACATAGAAGTAGAAAGTTTAATATAGTAAATATTGGAAGTTATAATTAATATCAACTAAGTGACGGAATTGAAACAAGACGAACCATGTTTAACATTATATTACAATAGTGTTTGGCTTCAAACAAAATTTAGATTTTATTTCATTTATAAATAAATTTTATACAGCAAATATTGGGGAGAATTATGCTTTTATAACAACTCAGAAAATTAATTTTCAAAAATGACATCTCAAAAACTTATTTGCAAAGATGTCAAATTAGAGGTCTTTGTCTTCAGGGATCTTTATAAGTCTCTAGTGGAGATCTTTATAGGCCTTCAGTGGCTTTATAGGTATTCACTGGAGATCTCTATATGTCTCTAGGACCTCTAAGAATCTCTATTGGAGGTCTCTAATGGTCTCTAGAGGTTTCCATTAGAGGTATCTAATAGTCTCCAAAGATCCCCACTAGAGTTCTTCATAGGTCTCCACTAATGGTCTCCACTAGAGATCTTCATAGAGGTCTTAAGGGGTCTCCACTAGAATGTGGTGGTCTATACTAGTGGTTTCCAAGGGTCTCCACTAAAGGTTTCCATAGGGGCCTTCACTGTCATTAATATGATATTTTTAAATTCCATAGTTTTAAAAATGACATTCTTACAAATTAAAAATTAAAGATTCTATTATTATAATGTAGAAACTATGAAGTATATTATTACAAATTAAAATTTTTCAAGGGGCACCTGGGATAATTAACTCCAAATATTGCAATCTAGGTCCAATGGGTAAGGTTGGACGATGGCTCTGGCCTATGATGAGAGTAGGCTGAGTTTATGATTGAAACCCATTGATTTTTGCAAGAAGTCCAACTCAAGAGATAATTTTGTATTTCTGTATGAGGAAATTAGACAGCCTGTCTTTTTTTGACATTTAAATTTTAGTAATAAAACATGTATTATAATATCAACAATACACCAGCCAGACTTATAATTTCATTAATGCCACAATATTTATACTTTTTTTTTTTCAGTTTTTCTCTCCTCACAACTTTTCTCTCTCTTGTCTAACTTCTCTCTCTCTCTCTCTCTCTCTCAACTTTCGCTTCTTACTTCTCTTCCTTTTTTACCTTTGTCAACAGTGCCGCCGCCATCGCCGCCCTCTTCTTTTCCTCCTCTCTCCTTTCCCATCTTCCTCCCTCCATCCTCTCTATCCTTTATCGTGATGTTCATTGTTGCGATGAATGGACGTTCTTCACCTTCGCAACAAGGTTTAGGAAGAGACGTGAGCTTGAGGTAAGTGTGAGAGAGGAATAAAATGTGAGTGTGACGATGAACTAGTGTCAGAGAGAGAGAGTGAGAGTGAAGGAGACCGACGACAAGAGAGAGTGAAAGTGCAAGAACAAGAGCGAGAGAGCGACTAAGAGAGAGAGAAAGTGATAGAGAGGCGACAGTGGAAGTAGCGACGGCTAGGGTTTCAAAGCCCAAATTGCAGCCCAAAGGAGATTTTACCTTTCTGAAATTATTTTCTAGTCCCTAAAATGTTTAATAATTATAGAATCAGGCCCTCAACTAATAATTTTCATTTAATTATTAAAAAAAGTTTAAAATTTTGAAACTGAATGAACCAAATTAAATAAACCAAACAATTTTAAAGATTAATTTTTTCACATTTTTATACACTTATGTATCTCTATGTACATTTCATAAAAAAATTAATAACAACTCGAATGAACTCAAATTGATACAAATTTTGGTAAACATTTATTGGCGTTGTACTTGTCTGGTACTCATTTTGTTCATATAATTTTACCAAATAATAAGAAAATATTAAAATGGTTTTTTAAATTTTGTCTTTTTTTCATTATATACACATTTTGTAAGCATTTACTGGTGATGTACTCGTTTTGTACTCATAATTTTATTGAATAATAAAAGAAATTAAAATAGTTTTTTAAATTATTTATTCTTGTCTCAATTTGTCCTCATGATTTTTTTAATCTTGTACTCATTTTGTATGTATTTGTTGGTATTTTACTCATTTTGTACTCATTTTATATACATTTTTTTGACACTATACTCATTTTGTGCTTAGTTTGTACTTATTATGTTATCGTTTTGTACTCATTTTCGTATTTGTAATATTGAGAGCAGTTTGTTCTCGTTTTGTACTCATTTTCGTATCTATAATACTTAGAATAAATTGTTATCGTTTTGTACTCATATTGGCACGTGGTTAAACTTTCTGGCAAGTGATCAACTTTCTGACATGTGGTCAACATGCGCTCAACTTTTTGATACGTTGTTAAAAAGTAGTCAAATTTTGACATGTGTGAAACTGCATTTTTCCGTGTTTTTATTTTTGTAATGGTTTTCAATGTTGTTGCATTTATGAAATTGAGGCTTTTTTCGTGGTGTATTTGTGTGCTTTTTCCCTTTCTATATTTGTAGTAACGTGACGAAGTCAACTTCCCATTGAGTTCCTGCAAAATAGGTTTTAGAAACAAAAAAATAAATAGTTAAAATACTTTTTTTCATTTGCAAAAAGATTAGGAAAAAAAACAAATTGAAAGCAGCCGCGTACAATATAAACAATTAACAAGTAACAGATAATTAAATAGATGAATCTAGACCCTACATTGATACGCGCAGCAGAAGAACACGAGCATATGCATACGTAACAACTCGTTAATAGTCACCGCGAACCACAAATGGTTTAACTTTGGGAACGAGGCATGGAATTATAACCTAAGAACCACAGAATGATCTACATGCCTTGTGTTAGGAAGAACGAAGTCTTTCTCCGTAAGCATACATGGCCGATGACTTGAGGAAGAGACGAGATAGCATTCTATTCTTTTTGTTTCACAAATTATGGATTAGAGTTTCCTAAAGTCAGTATTTTGTACTAACTAGATTTGTAAACCATTCAGAAATCCAAACCTTAACCGAACTGGTTGGTTAATCAAAACACATTTGATAACCAACCCAATTGATACTTAATCAATTCGGATTTGGGTTCCAAACATGACTTGGCATGAGCGGACTCGTTTTTCTAACACAAATGCAAGAATCTATATTACGTGCAATACATTTCACAAAATGTTCCATTTTAAATTCAAAATATTAGTAGTTTAAATTTGGCAGGATACATTACTGCAATAAAATTTATTAAACTAAAAAAGTTCGAATTTATTCTTCCTTTTTATCATGATCAAGCAATATGCTTGGAGGATGTTAAACAATAACTGGACAATACAATATGCAGTGAATATCTAACATCCGTTTAATTTCATGATCAACTTTGTCCTAAAAAATATTGGATTACATAAAATAAGTAATAATAATACAACCAAAAAGGAGCGAAGATATAAAAGGAAAATTGCAAAAACAAGAAATCCCCATATTTATATGACTCAAAAAAGGATCATTCAAAAATGGGGGATGAAAGAGCTAGAAAAACTCCATCAGGCTTTGGGCTCTTGACTGCTTTTCATCGGAAGTTCTGGTATGGGCATGCTTATGGCCAAGATCTTGTCGTTGGTTTCTCGTTCTTTCAAGTCAAATTCATTAGCTTCAATGTCTTCTACTACTCCCACTGAATTTCCATTCCCTTGGACACCCTTTACTGGATCAAGCATGTCATCCATTCTGTCCTCCACTTTCTCCTTGTGTTTTCCCCATAGGACTGAGTAGAGGCCTATTACTATCAATATAGCACTCACAACCCTGCACCCACAATAAACCTTGATTATTAGTGAATAATGTAACTAGATTAATCAAACATCTAAAAAGTTACTCGGATTGGATCAACTCAAGTGATTAGACACGTGAGTTGTCAATTTTAAAGTCTATAGTACCTGCCTTTTAACATTAAAAGATTGAGAGTTTAACTATTTGTATAAGCAAAATAACAATAATTAGTTAAATATGAATAAAAGTATCTTTTTCTTAATAGCGTCTATTTTTCAGATACCAACTAGCATAATTAAAGAAGAAAAAGACAATAAACATGTTTTAAAAATTTCAATATTTTTTGTAGAAAAATTTTAGTTTTTGATTTAATCAAAACCCAAGTTGTTACATGAAACGTACCATCCACTTATATTATATTCTTCAATAATCATATCATGGCACAATGTGATATATTTTATTAGGAAAATTAAGGATAATATTCACTTAAGTAGAGATTTTGTATTGTGACTCATCAGAAATAAGTGCCCATATATATATATATGCTTCCCTAATATGATGCTAAATACTGTAGGATATGATGCTATATTACATCATACCACTAGGAGAATCACAGGTATAGATTCAATTCAGAATATATGGTGGATACAAGAAACTAATAAAGACGAAAGTTACGTACCCTCCAAGATATATCCTTTCTGCCAAGATGAAGGAACCCATGATGGCCACTACGATCATCATTAAGGGACTAAAAGCAGTGGCAAATACTGGACCCTTTTTCTTTATCACTAGTCCTTGTACATAGTATGAGATGCCTGATGTTACAATCCCCTAAAAATTGGAAAAGAAAAAAATAAAAATTCAACGATCATTCGCCAAAGAAAAAAAAAAGAAAAGAAAGGAGAAAAAAAAAAAGGGAAAAGCACGTCTGATTTATAGAGTCAATTTATCTTCTATCTATTCAAATCAGTTAATAAAATTGTCCATGTCAGTCTACCAAAATACTCATAAAAAATATAGAAAGTATAAACAATTTAATAAATTTACTCGAGTTTAAACAATAAAACGAGAGAGAGAAGTAGTCACAGCGTATGCAGCAGCAAGAAGGTTCATGTCCCAGCCAATTCTCCAGACGGAGGCTTTGTGCTCCATCACAAATGTCACAGCTATAGCTTGTAGGGTACCGATAAAACACACTAGTGAAGTGAGAGAGAGCTGATGGTTCTTGTACGTCTTCAATGCATAGGTCTATCCATATATAACAATCACAATCAGATTTACATATAGATATTAAACCTATTAAATTTAAATCATTTGGTGATAATTAATAGTAAAGCAATAATATTTGATGTCTTGAGTTTTTTTAACAGTTTACTAAATTGTTTTTACTGTTAATGCATAAACAAATATTTTAAGAATATTTTAGAGACCTAGCAGAGAGTTTTATAAACTGAATAGAGCATAAACAAAAAAACTTAAATCTTACATATGTTTTCACAATAAAAAGAATGTACAAATGTAATTACTTGTAAGACAAACAAACAAGCCCAAGCAAGAGTGGCTATAATGAGAAGGATGGATCACTTGAACCAATCTTTGTCGGTGGGTCCTGTAGTATCAGTTGCATATGATTTATGGGGATGTAAATGGTTGGACCAAATCATCTCCACAATAGGACCCTTGTACAAGGTCATTAACATTGCTCCGCCCACTGTCACTAATGTTCCCACAATCTTCGCTTGGCACCACACCTTCTTTATGTCTAACTTTTCCATTCTGTAATGCGACAAAAATCCCACACTACCTCTTTAGTAACTAAGTCTCCGCGTTCTCGTTAGGTCAAAGCATCAATATAGAAAAATTTTATATGCATACAAAAAAGATATGAAACCACCATGCTCAATATAACATATAAAAAAAAGACTTTACTATCCTCGATATATTATCTACTATGTTCTTAAATACATATAGGTTCACTGAACTACCATTTGATAGTCTTACCGAAATATGACTGCCATTATAAATGTCATAGCAGGAAGCATGTTGCTCATCGCGCAAGAGAAGGTTGGCGACGTCAATTTCAGCCCAGCGTAATAGAAGTTTTGGTCTATCACCGGCCTATATTGCAAAGTAAAAATTCTTAATTAGTTTGCGCCGTTTTTTCAAATCAAATTTCATATGGATAACATGAGAATCATTTGATTACTAATTAAAT
>CAODLS014111164.1:0-10615 GCA_948243855.1 Flueggea neowawraea | reverse complement strand
ATTCACAGCTGCCCACGTTCTCCAGTTTGATGAATAATATCTTGCCGTTCTCTTCAGTCTTTCGTTGGCGAATTTGTACCGGAAATGATCTGTGATGTATCGAAGATGGTTTGCATCAAGGCCGAATGCTTCTGTGGATTCTAGGCAAACAAATGTGGCTGTTGAGGCTGGAAGACGGTCAATGAATGGGCGGCGAAGGCACCAGGATAGCAGCTCATCACCCAGAAAGCCTCCTGGTTCAAGTACACTTGTAGCTACCATGCCTTTGCTAAGGCTTTGGTTTCGCTTTATGCGTCCACGAACAATAAACACCATCCTTGGCACAGGATCTCCTTCTCTGATTATCTGTTTGATAGGTCCATATAGAACAATCAATTAAATGTACAGGTTTATAGTGAGCTTCAATGTGAATTGCAGCAGTGGAAAGTTCATACCTTCTCGTCTTTAGAGAAAACAAGAGGCTTAACCCTGTCACAGATGTTGTCAAGAATTAGATCATCCAAGTTGTGGAATAGAGGTGCCTGCAGAGTATAAATTTCAAGCCACATTAGATCAGATTCAGTCGGAGCCTGTAAAACTTGGCCAAAACTGACTCGTAAGTGTTATACCTTCTTGATGAGATCTAAGCAAAGATAGCGCTTGATGTCTCTGCGGAGTCCATCAGGTAAGTCTTTGATTAATTCCATTTCATCTTCTCCTCCCATTGCTGCCCATCTGTGGCGTTCAAATTGCCGTACCCTTTGTCTTAAACGTGATGGTAACTGTCTTCGTCTCATCCACCATTCCATGTCTCGACATCTCAGCTGCATTTTTCTCTTCTTTGCCATGACTGCATGCAGAAACACCTGAATTGCAATCATAAACCTCAGTTATTGCTAAACAAGACATTACTAGTTGATGGATTCAGAAGCCAAAGAAACAGAGGTTGTGAAATAAAATTCTCACCTGGATGTTACCAATCAACAAAGTGAAAAGCATCAGACCGCTAAGCACAATGCATATACTGAATATTACTTCCAGCCAGTGACTTGTTGGTTCCAGATCGTTGCCAAAGGTACTGCAAAATACAAGCAAGGAAATGAGGCCTTGAAAGCATTTGAATTATCAAAACGGATCAAATCAAAGACTCTTCACCCTCATTTACAATCTTTTTGAGCTTCTCAGGTCATATACGAAAGCAAAGTATTTATAATATGTCTGAACTTCACCTGAGAGTCATTAAGCCCCAAAATATGGGGTAAAGGATCTTGACAGCCAAAGAATTGCTCGAAACAACAGGAAGAGCCCTTTTGTAAATCCCATAATTGAATGATCCATCAACATCTAAGCACATTGGCTTTCTGATAGTTGTAGAGTTACCACCGCAAGGATTTCCAACAGCTCCCGCCGGCAACAAAAACTGGTAACAGACTTCCTCTGAGCAAGATAAAGCGAGGTTACATGTTGATCTTCTGTCACATTGCTGCCTGAGGCACGAAGCCACGCGTTGTATGGCAAGCACGTACCAACATCCTCCGGCAACCTGTAAACGTGCTTTTTAGTACTACTACTACTTTACAGTTCAACCATTGATGCTTCAAACCCAAAATGTAGCAACTCACGTGAGAGGCAATAAAGTAGGCTATGAGATTAAGCCCAAAACCCCACCAAATGGTGCCGAAAATGTAGCCTGTAACCTTCTGCATTCTTCTCATCAGATATATGCTGTGATACACCTTCGGAAGGAATTGGAACAAGAAAATTAGGAGAAGAATAGTCATTATCAGCTTGATCTGCTCTTCTCTGATCAGTTTTGGCACCAGTAACCAAAATACAGCCTGTAGTGAAAATTTGATTCGGAGAAAGTTATTACAAAATGTTATCTAAGTACTAATTAACAGATGGAAGAATTAGCACATTGACTTTAGAGTAATCTACAAAATGTTATCCAAGTACTAAACTCTACTGCAGGAAAGAGCAGCTCTGCAGCAAGAACATTTTGTTACGGCAATCTCCAAGTTTTTTTTCCCCCGATAAGTCATTTTACTTGCTCTCACCCGGAAGCGAAATCTCCACCATTTAGTACTAGAGTTGATGCTAGGACCAATGAGCGACAAGCCCATTGGAGCAATTTCAAAGTTTAAAGTCCTTATCATCAATGCAGAAACCAAGCTTGGAGTGTTTGATTGATTCTGTGAATCATCTCAATCCAAGATGGTAGCAAACAGGACCTTAGCTATTCATGGGAAGACATAATTATGTTCTTAATTTCTTGTTGATGATGAAAACTGCATTAATTAAACAGCTGCTCATTTATGGTAAGCGACTTTCATTTTAAAATCTCTTTCATGTTAATGGCAGAGCATGTATGTATGTTGACTCATAAAAGTAAGCTTCTGCACATGGCAAACCTTAAACCCTACAAACTGACATATCAACTTCATATCTACCTATCTCACTGTAACCTTATCATCACCGTCATCTCCTTTGTCTTCATATCTAACTTTTCTGTCGTTTAAGCAGAAACCAATTTCGAAACTGGCGTGTGAAGCTCAGTAATGGAGGAAAAGGTGAACATCATAACCTAATTTGTTGGTACAATGATTTTCTTTTTTTACATTTCATCCTTAATCACCAGTCAATTAATTTGCAAACTGTTATTTGAAAATGTGTAATATTCTTTATCAACTTGAAATTGGAAAAACATAGGTTATATTTAGTTTAGAAAACAATTTTTTATTTTCTGTTTTGTTTTTATTTTTTGAAAATAAAAATATTTAGAAAATAGGTTTGCTAATCAAAATTTTTAAATTTTTTTTCATTTGTTCATATCTATTTAATTTTTTAAAAAACAATGAAAATTTTCTTAACTAAACAGTCTCATAATATTTTTATGTATATCTTTCCTAACCAAGAAATTGTGACATTAGGTGTGCTTGTTTTGAGGAATTGAGTTTACAAAATTGTATAATTGAATATACTGTATGACAAAATATATTGAATAAATTATACGATAAAAAATAATTTTTATTGCTAAAATGAAAAAAAAAATACGAACTATATAACCAACAAATATACGAGAAACCAAAGCACAACAAAAAGTTAAAATTAAGTACAAATGTCCACATACCAAAGAAAAGAAAGAAATAATAGAAATGTGTTAGTTTTTTCCCACTCCATTTTACCACATAGACAACTTTTTTGTTTGTTTTATACCATCTTTTATATTAGAATTACCTCCACAATTAAAATAAAATTACAAAAGATATATAACCAAAAAAACAAAAGATATTATATAATGATTAAATTAATTCATACATATATATACATATATAAAGTTTGTAAAATGAAAAAGACATTATTTCAACTCTCCTAACAAACAATTGAATAAAATTAAAAACAAATGGATTTTTTATTTTTTTGCCAATAAACAAATGGATTTGAACATAATAAAAGAAGAAGAAAAAAAAGAAGAAGAAGAAGAAGAAGAGATTGAAGAGACCTGAGGAACGGGGAGGATGACGAAAGCATCAAACCAGAACCCTTTAAGCGACCTCAAGTAGCGAGAAGCGATTGCACGTGGATTCCACACCAGCTTCCCACACCCCACTACCAGCGACTCCCTTGACACGTAAGCCAACCTGAACTGCAACCACAAGTGGCAGAGATGAACAGCGTCCACGCATGTGCGCAGCACCGTCACGATCGCCGCCAACCCTCCGTCCATGTACAGACACGGCGCACCGCCACGCCCTATCGACAGCGCGTAGAAAAACAACGGGTCTATAGCCAATGCCAGCGCTCGTGCGAGGAGGAACGCGCGGTTCCACTGCTGCACGCGCTTGCTCCTGGGGTCGAACACAGACCCAACTCCAAATAAACCCGTGGTGGGTTTGAGGGTTTTGGTTCGGCCGAGTAATTTTTTGGGAGCGGGTCGGTTTTGGATGGGAACCAGAGAGGAGCCGGCTGAGGCCTCCCATTCGGGTTGGTGGGCGTGGTCGCAGCTGGTGGAGTGGAAGACGGGGACGCCAACTTGGGTGCAAGCGTAGCATTCTACGGTGTGGAAGTAGTCGGAATTGATATTATTGTCTCTGCTGTCGTTGTTTTCGCTGTCGCCAGTTTTGTTGCAAGACAGTCCAATCCGCCTGAATAATTATAAGAAAAAAAAATAGCAGGGGCATGAGTGAAATATAAAATATATTTGGGGTATTTGATTATATAGAATATTCGGTGAACTTTCGGTTTTCTTTATTGGGTTTCTATTGGGTTGTTAATGACTTTAGAGCCTTGGAGATGCGCTTAGAGTCTGACGGCATCAGTGTGTACAACTTTCCAGGCTGATGGCATTTCTGTTGGTGGCAGCCCAAGAAAAGCAATGACGCCATCAAACTCGGACAAGAGCCTCATGGGAATTCGTGTCGCCATAGATTTTATCGATAGCGTGAAACGAATCGAACAACTCCATTAGCACACTAAAAACTGATATGCATCACTCAACTTGTGTTTTGATCTGTATATCGCCAATCTGAATCTTAGAGTTGACGACGCTTAGGTTAATTTGAAATTGGAAAAAAGAGGGAAAATAGAGAAAGGAAAGGAGGAGTACTACCTTGGGAGGGAGAAGTGGAAGTTGGGCTGAGAAGGCATGGTGGGAAGAGGGAAACCATGGGAGAGAGAGAGATGAAGAAGGAGAGAGCAAAGCTTGCGAAGAAGCCAGTGATGGGAAACAAAGAAGAATACGAGAATAATATCAATAATAATAAAAGCTTGAGCTCAAAGAACGTTGGGCACAAAGCAATGATAAGAGAGAAGAAAGAGAGAAAACTGGGAGATGGGTTTTTTGGACGGACAATAATTAATAGAGGAAGAGAACTGTCACGTAGCACATGATGATGAAGAAGAGAAGAAGAAAGGATCACGTAGCACATACGGAATGTGTGGTGGGGTGAGAAGAGGGGGGGGTGGGGTGGGGGGGGGGGGGGTTGTGCGTTGTGTTGGTTTCAATGCTGGTGAGGAAATTGAGCCATGGGTCCACCAGGGGTCAAGTCGAGGCTCTTATATGTACGAGGCAAAATGACTCATCAATGTCTGGACCACCTTAACCAGTAACTACAATTTTGTGTCCCAAACACACAAGATGATACTATTGTTTACTGCCGGAAGTTTGCTACTTCTATTTATGTTTATGCTGGCACGTGCTTAGCTTCGTATAGCTCCTCTTCATTACTCAACTTAATTCTCTTTCTTATGGGGGTTTAAATCATGTTTAAGCTTACTAGGGATAAAAAATAAGGCCTCAAATAAATATTTTACATGTGCCAACCGACAGTTAGTGTAGTGATCAAGCTGATGGACAGTTGCTAAAATGTTTTGGGGTTCAAACATTGACTCTACTAATTAGCCAAAAAAACATTGACTCTACTAAAAGAAATCATTTCAACATAGAAATGGATTTCTAAGGCGGAGAGAACCAACCGTCCTTCAAGATCCAACAAAACATTTACCCAATTAGTACTTGTAGTACCAAATGATTAATTCTCCACCGTTTAAAATTCTAAATTAGAAGTCGTGTATGAGTAATTTCCTTTTTCGTACCATTTAGATATTTTTTCAAGAATAAATTCACAAGTAGGGATGGACTCAAGGTCCCGTAACTCGGGCACCAATGAAGTCCTAGATATATATTTTCACTATAAAACAAGATCTTATATGTATAGTTTTATTATAATAATTTTCAAATATTTAAACTTAAAAAAATAATTAAATCTTTAATTTAATATATTGTCCATCTATTCGCTACTAAAATTATTGACAACTTCTGTGACATCATTTAACAACATTCCTGAGTGAAAGTAATTCTGGATTCGTCATTATCCACAAGGACTAAATCTATAGCGGGTAAGATCATACTTCAACGAAATAAGCCTAAAGATCATTAAGAGATAAAATTCATAAAAATAATAATCACATTAGTAAAAAAATTTTAAAAATTTAATTTAATTTATTGATGAAACACACCAGTCCCTTTGGTTTTGAAGCAACATCCAGACGAGAATGGTTGTATTTGAGTTTGAGCAATTCTAGACTTATTTTTGACAACTAATATATACTACTAACGCCTGCTATTTTCATAGGGAGTAACTCTTCAACACAAAACCAATCAGTGGTAAATTTGGCTCTGTAGAAAATTTCAGAGTCATATTTATGAAGGTTGAAATTGGATATTATAGTAGCAATATCACTCGGCTAGAATATGCTGGTCGAGTCTGATACGAAGTTGTGGGAGGGTGAAATTATATGGTGTTTATAATATTGATAATAACGGCTGAAAAAGACCAAATTAAACAATGGAGTCCCATCCATGTTCTTATGAACAGAAATTCTGAAAAACGGCGAAACATTATATATATACCGAAGACGCATGATTGTTATTTATTGGGAATTATATACATCAAGACATGTCTTTTTTTTTTCTTATTTACTTGGGATATGGTATTGAATTGGGAGGTGACTGGTTACAGCTGGGTACAGAGGTGGATCTTATGAATAGGAGAGGAGTCACGACATAGGCCACACTGCTTTTCAGTTTATATATTTTTAAAGATTGAGATTTAACAATAATATTTTAATTAAATTTAATATATTAAAATAATTTATTTTTAACGAATATTGAAGTCTATATATTTTAATATATTGATAATATTTAAAATATTAATTAAAATTTTGTTGTTAGATCTCAACTCTCAAAAATATATAAAACATATAAATTTAAAAACACCGTAGCTTTTGCTAGAGTGATCATCCAAAGAAATTAGCATTAGTAAAAAATAATTTAATTTTTTAAGATATAATATATATTAAATTTTATTCTGAAAATAAAAAAATGTACGTAAATATACTCTTTTAAAATTAGTGATCGTGATTCGTCATGGCTTGAAAGGCAGTGTAGAGAATAGAACATTTTAAGCAAATAGCTTATCAATTTGGCCTTATTGTTTTTACAGGGTTACGAGTGTCTGATCCGTATCTTATAATTACAAATTTAGCATTCCAATTCGTAGATTTGTTTTCGACTTTTTAACATTTTATTATCAGCAGCAGCTAGTAGAATGTTTAGATTCCATTTGTTTGGTGGAAAATAGAGTAAATTATAGGAACTCCTGAAACCTTGAGTTGTAGGAGAAAATTATTTGTATATACTTCGTGTATAGATATATGTTGGTATATATATATATATATATATACAAGTATATTCATAGTGTCTATTCGGCTTGGTTTTGGTTCATTGAAGATTTTTAAAACTGCAAACCGAAAAAAGTCTTTCGGTTGGGATTTCCTTTAGACCACCACCAAATCGAACTAAAGCTTTTCGAGCCGAGCTTTGGGTATTTAAGCTCGGCTCGTTTATTGATTCGAGCTTAAAATCTTGTTCAAACTCGACTCATTTATTAACAAGTCGAGTCATACACGAGTTTTTATCGAACTGAATACTGAGTAGCTCGTGAGTAGCTTAGCTCATTTAAAGCCTTACCTGTAATAGTTAATATTTCTCAAGGCCAAGAATTTTTGAAAGTTCAGCATATATTACCGAATCACTTACATTTTGAGAACCTTCTGCAAAGCCCTTAGCTAGAGTGACAATCATTTGTTTAACTGCATTTGCAAGTGTATCGGTAGAACGACTTCCTTTTCTTCTTGAGTGTGAACCTTCACTTGCGGTAGATGGTATATTGCTAATAATTTCTTCTACGTTGCTTGTACCACTTGGAGTTGGCTGGTCATTTGCAGCGATGTCATTTGCAGCTTCTACACCGTCTCAACACCTTCACCCGTAGCTCGATCTTGTCCACATATCGTCGTCAAATGCTCCCAATTATTAATAATTTTTCCCTGATAATGTGCAGCTTCAGGATGAGCCTATAGAAATTACATAGAAAATAAATCATAAGAAACACATTTATATAAGTAAATATGAAAAGATGATAGAAGAATCGTTTATTTTGCGTACCATATTATGATTCCAATCCCATCCAAATCCACTTGTACCAAGCAAAGCATTTCCAACTGAATAATTCTTATCCCAAGTTTTTAGCCAAGAAATAACAGTGTTTTTGGTAATTGTAATATTGCATTGCTCTTTTAAAGCATTTATAACAACCGTATATGTGGGTGTTTTCCATCTATTAAGTGGATGGTTTCCCAAATTATGTTGGTCAACCAAAACACCAGTAAGCACACAGTCCGTATCCACAGTCCATTTTATGTAAGACTTGGTTTTCTTCTTATTCTTGCCACGCTTTTCCATTTAAGTGCAATACTAACATTAAAAATAAAAACAACCAAAAAATAATAAATGAATAAGTAAAATGTATATCAAATGAATTGATTTAGATATGCAAAGCAAAATAATTAAACATTGATTGTATCATCTATCAGTTGCATGTTACATTCTATATAGAACAAAGATCATCAATGCAACTACCCAAAAAGTTCCTATGCTATTGACCAAAAAGTATCTACTACTTTCCACCAAAAGTTTTCTTTACTACTGACCAAAAAGTTTCTATACTAGTGACCAAAAAGTATCTATTGTTTTTCACCAAAAGATTTCTATGCTACCACCTCATATTCTATTAGAACCACATCTAACTTGATAATCATTGAACATTGAGATTGCTAAGTTATCTCTAAAAGTTGTCCATTCACTGTTAACTTGGACAGAACGTATCAGCCTGTCACTTTCCCCATCAAGTCTTTCATCTGGATGACTAGCTAATTCTGCATCAATCTCATTAAGCAATTCATCATCTTTGTCTCTTTGATTGTCTCTTATGTAGTTGTGCAACACACAACAGGTATTGATAATGCGAACCTATTTTTTAAAACATTTATGTTATACATAATGCTCAATAAAACTATTTGGACTCAATTAATGTACCCTATACTTGGGTTTTTGTATCAAACCAAGAAGGGGTTCACAATATGGCCCATTGTTTCTTCAACAAGCCAAATGTTCTTTCGATAACATTTATTGCTGAAGAATGACGAAGATTAAATAACTCCTTATAATTTGTTGGATTATTACCACTTGATATCCATTCATTAAGATGGTAACAAGTGGAACGATAAGGAGCGAGGAATCCTGGACCATTAGTGTAGTATAATATTTTCCTACTAAATAATATTTTCCTAAAAATAAAGATTATATTAATATTTCGATTATGAATCATAGTAAGAAGCATATTAATATATGGTATAACAAATAAAATGTAAATGGATATTTAGATACCATGTAGTATAACAAATGAATATCTCCTTCTCATGGCGTCACGTAATACTCTAGAATCTGAAGTGAATCTTCCCACCTAGGTAAAACATGAACAAATTCCATGTTGCGATCACAAACCCCCAATACATTTGTAGTTATTTGTTGTTTCCTATTTCAATATTTGCCCTGGTCTCGAAATGGAACTGTAAGTGGGACATGAGTTCCATCCAAGGCTCTAAGACAATCATATAATTGCATCACACTAACAGTCTTAGAATTTTAGAAACAAAAAGCAAATTTTAAAACCTATTTAAGCTGATTTTATGACCTTAAAATACTCACCTTAAACTACTGCCACTTATCATCCTCTATATGCTTAATTGAAGGGTCTGATAACTTGATATAATCTTTTGTCAAGTTAAGAATCGCCTTTAAAACCTGAGCAAATCATCCACTAATAGTTTCTAGAGATCGAATATAAATGCCCTTGATAACTCTAAATCTATGACCATGGCCTAATATAAGCAGGAACTTAGAAACAGATTATTCCACAGACACATGGTAAGCGTCACACAATCCTTGTTTTTCACGCAATATAGAACAAAGATTAACAAATGCTCTTTTAGATCATTTGTTAATCTTCCACAGACACATGGTAAGGCGTAGTAGATTATATCAATTCTCATAATCACCTTCATATAAACGTTTCAAAATATTTTTCCTAAACAACATATCTACGGATAATTTAGAATCCTCCTTAGGCTCATTTGGTAGATATCTCTTAATCTACCAAGTAACTATGACCAACATAGTAATAGCAACGCTTTCTAAAATTAATTTTCTTTTTTTGGCGTGTTTCACATTGTCATACTTTTCCAAGCACCTCTTTCACATCTAAACAAATAAAACATTTATTAGAGCTCAGAAGTGATACAAAACCCAAATTAACTCATTTCTAGACAAGGCACTTAGGACAAATAAATGCAACCTAAAAAAATTGATCAAATAGGATGCATTCAAGAGAAACCTAAAGTTACAGAATATTCTAACAAATCAATCACTTTATTAACTTTAGCAAAAATCAAGCAATGCTTGTAATTTCTTATTTAACTACTAAAAAATGATCTATCCAGCAATGACACTAATGCACAGAACACACACCATCATGCATCCTTGTAGGGTTTCGATGTATATTATCAGAGGTTTAACACAGCGGAAGCAAACAATTTTTCATCGAAAACCAGCCAAGATGCACTCACAAAAAATCACAATCAAAACATAATAACAAGGAACAATAAGTATGCCGAATTTATACCTTCTCCTTGAGCTATGTGTGCCGAATTTTAATCACCAATAGAGCCCGTACCG